>JASFAX010007639.1:0-21303 GCA_030737875.1 Allium sativum | reverse complement strand
ATGTTAGAAAAATAAAAATATCATTTTATTTAAAGAATGAACTGAATAGAAATTCATATGTTGGAATAAAATGTTTTATCGTTAAAAATATAATTTTTAACGTGAATGTGAATAAATAAATATTCATTTACAAGCCGGACGATTTGTTTATGTACACCACACCTATTAGGAGGACATTGATTAGGACGATAAATTTTACACATCGCCCAACTGCACAAATAAAATATGTGTTTGATTGTTTGAAACCCCACACGGGTGTTGGGATGAAATTTGAAGTTCACTCATCCTGATTGATTAAATATGTCGATCGATCGATTGACAGGCTGTTATAAGCGTTAGATATCTATATTTGATGCTTATACAGTGTAGTGCACTTTGGTTGATGGTTGATTATTTTCAATGCTATTATATACATGTGTTGTATGAAAATCCATATAATTAATTTTATATGGTGATTGATTGGGCCTCATTCCAATTTTGAAAAATAAAGAATATTATAAAATAAAGGTTCATGTGTTGACAGTACTCATCCATTGAGAGTGGTCATGTGTTGAACGAAATATTTTGATAATAACAACTATTTTGAAAAAGAAATATTTGAAATAGAATATTTGAAAATAGAAATTTATGAAGCCGTGTTGATTAGATTGACGCCATTTTGACGTGAACGATATTTATATCGATTTTATTCATTTTAAAATGAATATTGAAAAGTGATTTCGAAATCGAATATTTTGAAATGAAGTGATTTCGAAATCGAATATTTTGAAATGAAGTGATTTCGAAATCGAATATTTCGAAATGAAATGAATTGAAAACGAATTCGAATTGAATTGAAAACGATTTCGAAATGAAATGAATTGAATTGAAAACGAATTCGAATTGAATTGAAAACGATTTCGAAATGAAATGAATTGAATTGAAAACGAATTCGAATTGAATTGAAAACGATTTCGAAATGAAATGAATTGAATTGAAAACGAATTCGAATTGAATTGAAAACAATTTCGAAATGAATTGAATTGAAAACAATTTCGAAATGAATTGAATTGAAAACGATTTCGAAATGAATTGAATTGAAAACGATTTCAAAATGAATTGAATTGAAAACGAATTCAAATTGAATCGAAAGTGAATTGAAATGAATTCAAATTGAAATTTGAATTGAATAGAAATGAATTTTAAAACGAATTTATAAAGAAGAATTCAATTTTGATTTGAATTGAAAAGGAAGTTGAAATTGCTTTTGAAACGAATTTAAAACTATTTATATAATTCGTTTTAAATAGAAATCGACGAAGTGTATATTATATATATTATATAAATAATATAATGGCCTGAATAGAACGTGCCGCGCCGCGGCAGTTCGTGAATTTCGACCATTTATTTCAAACGGACATTACGGGAGATCCGACCGTCGGATTCTCCTAAAACCGGAACCGTTGGGTTCGTATCGAAAAGAGCTTTCTAACGAATGTTAGAAATTAGAAATCTAACGGTTGGATTTGGAATTATGTCCAAATCAAATTTGAAAAAGGTCGCTGTAAGTGCAGTTCGATGGCCATTGGTGGAAATCGACTGTACGGGCCTTGATAAAATTATTAAAAATAGTAATAATTTGTGTAAAATCATAAGAAATGATTTAGAAAGGATTGGGATGAAAAACTCCATATTTGAAAAGATAAAAATAGGTTTTTATCGAAATGAACTAGTTTTGAACTAGAATTATAATTCTATTTATTTTTAAATAAATAAATTGAATTTGAAAAGGGTTTTGAAAATAACCAAAATTTCCAATGATTGCATTGGAGTGGATTTGAATCGAAATTGTCTTCGGAATATTTCGATGTTGGAATTCGTGATTATATCGGTGTTGTTATGGAAATTTGAAAGATATATATTTATATCGTTATTTCCAATACGGCATTTGTTAGTCGTAGAATTCGATATTGAATATAAGCCGATATATTTTCTATTCAGAGCCTTGTATTGAATATCGAATGTGATTTGGGTTTGTCGTGAATGGTGTCTTCACTAACACTGTTCTTGAACCCAGTTGAGAAATGATTAAATCTTTTTATTTAGATTTAATGAAGTGTGCCAATTAAATAATATTTAATTGGAATTGAATTGATATTGATTTTTTGGTTTATCGTGAACAGTGTTTTAAATAACACTCGTTCTTTAACCCGATAATTAATGATTGTGACTTCGGGTTTATCGTGAACCGTGTTTTAAATGACACGGATTCTTTAACCCAGTTAAAGATTAAAACTAAGTGGAGTTTTAATGAATCTTTAAATAGATTGAAAAGATCGAGAATGGAGTATCACCAGTTTTACTCCAAGCGATAGTTAAATCTTTAATTAGATTTGAACGTGAAATGGTAATTGAATTTACCGATAACACTGTGGTGTTAGATATGAAGTATTACCAGTTTTACTTCATGGGATGAATAGGTTGGGATTGGGAAATAAAATAAATGATTACTTCGGTGTGGTTCGCTAATCCCGACTAGTTTGAATTGATATTCAAAGGAGATTAAAGAATAAATCTAAAGAATTTATCTTGGATAAAATTAATGGGAACTTTTCCCAAAGTATAGGAATATTTGAATAAAAGAATATTCTGAATTGGAATGAGGCGTATGCTGTGTTTGTGTAACACTTTTATAATATATACGCGAGTTATTCAGAAAGACCGGGTTTATCCCATTCTGAATAACTGATTCGACGTGGTGTCGAAGATGAAGACGGTGGTCGAAGACCAGAAGTCTTCACGTCGTTTGGGTGATTACTGATGATCTTGATTGGGCTGTACACCCAAGAAGATGGAAACAGTTGGTGATCGTCCAGACGTACTTGGAGATCGATGGATATGCGAGGTACTAGGTGCCTCCGGTTTCGTTCAGACCCAGAACGGACTTGTAAATGGACTGTGTGTCTGACATTGGATTTTAGTCCGTGTGATTGATCTCTATTAAATATATATCTGTTTGGCGGCGGAGAATTTATTCTCTTGCTTAACGCCCTTCTCTGAGACGTACGAGCTCAGGGGTTATATATTGATGGATATCAAACACATGGAGTGAATTGCCTGTGTGGCATGCCTAAGTGGCAATTGATCGAGGCTTCTGTTGAAAAGCAAAGTCTTGTGGTGATGATCTGTGTGGCACAGCTTTGTGTAACGTGAATTCGCGAGCCTCGCACCCCGGTTGTGAACCAAAAACGGGAGAGGACCTCAGGGAGGGCATGCGTTTCTTTCTAGCTAGGGTGGTGTCAGTGACCTACCAGCCCTGACATTTATATACTTTTCACCTGTGTGGTTGTTGCTGTTGCGAGGCGCCTCGGTTTGATCGGACGATCCGGGTCCGATGGAGTCATTCGTTGGCTCGTTTACGCCCCAAAGGGCGGAGAAACGTATTGTTCAGGCACTATAATCCACATCGGTGGACTGGCCCTGACGATCTAAGGGGCAGTTGCGGCTGCTCCGGAGACATGGGCTAGATTGTCTCGAATCGGTAGAGGACGATCCCTAGCCTCAGTTCACAGACGGAAATCCAATTTCCAAATACGTGACATTGCGGTTTTAATTGTAGAACTAGTATGGCGACATGATATATGGTACCCATGCCGCCTATGATTGATACTTATGATTTGAAGTTGTTTTATACACTATGCACTTATAATAGTATCAAATGATTTGTTTTAAACGTATCAAGCATTCTTTGGCTGTTATAAGGGAAAACCCTATCCCCCGGCTTGCATTGCATTGTGTGATAGGACCTGGGTCTTATAACAGCTTCATTTTTCTTTATTTAGCATTGCGCTGTTTGTTTTATGCACTGGTATTCTTGGGAGGAAACCCGTTCCGTGTTATACGGCGTGGTCCCTTGATTTACCTAATGATTTAAAATAAAGATTAATAACTGTTTTGGTTCTCACACCAGTCACATGACTGACCTGGAGTTTATTGTTTTAACCTAAACTCTGGGTGCCCCTATTTTTCGACACGGGCAGCTAGTAGTTTTGGTTTTGCAGATTTATATTCAAAGGATCCTGGTTTACAGCTGGAACGATATCCGGAAAGCTTTGTATCCGTATATCTTCTTCTAGTTGTGTATTGTATTATTTTCCGCTGCTATGTATTTAAATGTAATTTAAATCTCTGATATTTCTGTGTAATATTTATTCATTTATACTCTGTATATTCTTGTAATCTGATGCATTGTTGTAATATACAATGAAATGTTCTTCCGTATGCGTTCTATTTTGTCGTGTTCTCAAACGATAGGGCGTTTTCGAACGGTCTGGGTCGGTTTAGCGACTGGTTCGGACCGAGCGAAATTCCTTCTCGTCACAACATGCAATGCTACAGCTACAAATTTCGAAAAGTCAACCTCTCCATCTGTGTTTGCGTCAATCTGTTCAATAAATGTATGAAAGAATGATCAAATTTGCAGTTAAAATTGTAGAAAGCACTACTGAGCATATGTATAGATGTAATTAGAATATACGCTATGAGGATAGAAGTATGTTTTGATGATATGTAGTAATTAAAATACATGAGTAAGAACACTACCAAATATGAAAGAATTAGGGGGCATGGGCATTGACATCTATTAGCATAAATAAGGGTGGAGCAATACATTGCACTGCCCCTAAAGTAAAGGGTGGCAGTTTATAGATAGCCCCAGAAAACAATGTCCTTAATAGTTGATAGGGGCCAAAATGTGATATCTAAATACCTTTAATATTCATGTAGCCACCTAAGCATGAACATGTGGCATAGGCACTTATATCCGCCTTAAATAATCTGAAACAAATAGGGATGAATGTATTTAACACCTTTACTCGGTTTAATATAACACTTAGTATATATTCACAAGCAAATATAAATGCCTTTATTGGCAAAAATAGATGAAGATTTTCTAAAAATAAGAAGAATTAATAATAGTACATTTTTCTAAACCAAATGAAACAGTCATAACACCACCTTTTTAAAACAAATGAGCAACAAAACATTTTTCCTAAAAATAGTAATAATAAATGAAAGAATAACACAATTTTTGTACAAATTAAAGGATATTTACTACAAATTGCATAGAACTAAATGCTGAAGCAAAAACAGTGAATACCATCACTATCCACACATACTACAAAAATTCTTTCAAACTTTGTTTAAACCGGCACCAGTTAAAAACAATCAAATAATACATGTCGAGAATAATGATGTTTCTCCTATATCAATCCTATTTCCTAAAAATATTAGATAAAGTCCCATGCTTCGCACACGGGCAATTTATAGAACAGACCCATTGTTAGTGGGAGTAGCATTCACTTTTGAATCTTTTGTATGAATCATGTCTAAACATTGTTGTCAGCATAAATGAAATGATTCTTTGCATAGGGATTTAGTTTGATGACAATATGCAAAGCTAATAAAAGCAATCAATATGTTAAATTAATTATACTTCAAACAAACGTTAAAAAATTTAATCAGGATACAGGTTATTTTTCCCAAACCAAAATTTTGTAGATACAGAACCAGTAATTATCGTTGCCTCATGGGTATACTGCAGTAGCAGACAACGTCATGGTTTCTAAATTCATTGGTAACCTGTTTATTCTTTGTTTATTTACAACAGGTTTACATATATGTTGTTTACATATATGTTGTTTATGTCATCTTAAATTTGCCGAACATATGAAATCGAATGTTCAACACATGGAAAAGTCAGATGCAAGCTAATTAATCAAATTACTCCATTGACGTTGCAATTGAAACAAATGCAGTAGAATATAGTACTCATTCTAAATTCGCACACACAATGGAGAACGTTGAATAGAAATAAGAATGATTGTCTAAACTGTTGAATAGTAATTCCAAGTTAGCGTTATTTTATTGCAAAAAGTAGTTCTCAAGCCTTTTTGGATAGATAACAGTCACACAGCTTATGTCTGTATCACAAGCAAACAGTGCTTGTAAACATGGTTTGAAGTAAGTTATCTCTTCCATTATAGATTCACGATATGCTAGTCACGCTGAAATGGATGTAGCCCAATGTTGGAGCACTTTAAAGACTGCAAACAGAATGCACATAGAAAAAAACACAGCAACTACACAGATTCGTTCAAACTTTGTTTAAACCGACACTGGTTAAAAACAATCAAATAATACATGCCAAAAATAATGACGTTTCTCCTATATCAATCCTACTTCTTAAAAATATACTGCCATTTAAGTGAAACCATATGCAACCTTGACTATAAACCATGATTCCAAATTTCCAATCAAGTACGTTCACAACTGCAGTAAAGAGTATTCAAACACAATGAAAACGGTAAATACAGACTGTAGGCTTTTACCTCTTGTAAGCTCTTTTCAATAGTGATCTTCTTCTGAACTCTTTAATTACAGACACCAGTGAAGTTCTACAACATCTCACCAAAAGATCTTCTTCGATTACATCATAGTGTTTCCTGGAAGATTTTCAAACATCAGTACATTTACAGTTTCTATTAACAGTAAAAGAAAATTAGGAATCGTAAATCTTCATTTGTCATTATGAAATGTATTTGTTTTCAGCATATTCAATATGAATGTGGATTTAATGCTACAGCAATAAACCAAATAAACTGTATATCAACCTAAATGTAATGTTGCCAATTTTCAAAACAGGGATGAGAAATTAAAAAGAAAGAATTAAATAAGTAGCAAACACGGATGCAAGTATTTCCAAATTTCAAAACATGGATGAGAAATTGAAAAGCAGGAATCAAATAAAGCAGCGAACACAAATGCAAGTAAACGATCAATCAAAGACGTTGACCATGCCCCAGTTGTGCCGAACGAGGTTGCATCGAAGCCTGGCGGTACCTGTCCTCGCACTCGAGCCATCATCGAAGATCAAACCGTCAATTAGAGTCGTCATTGTTGTCGATTCACCATCTAATTTGGAGTCGCTATTTGCTGTGGATGGAGATTCTATTTTTTTTTCGTTTTCCATTGGTTGATTTGAGAATCTTAATTTTGTTATTGCGCGATTGCTGAAGATGGGTCTCGTGAGTTATAATTGGGGCGGGGGTGTTAGAGGCTAGTGGAGATCGTAAAAGCCAGGTTTTTTTGTGAGGCGACCATTAAAGATCTTGAGAATAGTTAGGGTTTCCCTTTTGAGTTGTGTCCCGTGATTTAACTAGGGTCTCTGGATTGAGTTAGGTCTCATGATTTCACGACATTAATTCCAGTATGCGGAGGGAAGATGAAAATTTCGGAACATATTAAGAGCGGGATGGGAGAGGGAAACGAAAATTTCAATGTACTAGATACATTCCTTTTATTTTGCTTTATTAAATTGATTATCTATAACTAAAAGACAATTTATTACATTAAGCAATCAATAAAATCTTAAATTTGGACTTATTAAGAAATAATTTTGGATACAAAAATAGTTTTGTACCCTTATTTATATTTGGATTCATTTTTGAATACTGGATATTCATATTTGCTTAATTTTCAAATATGAACGAATATTTATTTACACCGCTTATAATTAATAAATTAAAAAATAACCTTGAATCGGTATAAAACCATTTTAGTACTTTTGCTTATAAATAGTCAAGAAATTAAAAATATGATTATATAAATAGTTTTATAAAAAGTATATTCTTTTTTTAGCAAGGTCTTTATAGAAACAATATTCATTTATACATAAAGCGGATGAATCAGATTCCTCTATTTATTTATAAATTTATTACTATTAATATTTACTATTATTCTACAATTTATAATTAGTATTTATTTAATTATTATTTATTAATAAATTATTATCAATTATTAATTACTAGTATTTAACAGTGAATTATTTGTAAATTATTAATTAATATTTATTTATTTACTTATTATTAATTATTAATTATCACTTACTAATTAATTATTAATTAATTGCTAATTATTTATTTATTTACGGTTCCATTTCGACGATGGAAGCAAGACTGGGAATAGTGGCAGCATCTTCTTCAATCAAGAGTGGCGCCAGCGTTGATATGTTTAGAATTAGAGATTAAATTTGAGAATGAGATTGAAATTTTTGGTTATGGGAATAAATAAATATAAATCAACGGCGGGTTATGACACTTGAATGAAACCCAGATAACAGAACAAAAAGTTTCACGTGTTGGAGCCAAAATTTCACCTACAAGGCCAATGTTTAAAAAAATTGTACTTTGTCTTAGTCAGAATTTACAGAAAATTATAAAATTAGAATATGTAGTATTATACAACTTAAAGTAAACTATTAAATGAACATTTTCAATATTTTAAAGTTTAGAAATTTTGGTTATTTCGTGTCAAACAATAACTGGTATTATAAACTTTATGATTTATTTCAAATTTATTCTAGATGATTTCAAATTTTATAAATTTTCAAATTATAAAATATAATTATCAATGATAATTATAAAATATAAGTATCAACTATAATTATCAACTGTAATTATTAAATACAATTATTTAAAATTAATTATTAAATACTAGATATTATTTCATAAGCACTAAATTTTATTATTAAGTATTAAATCATTATTATAATAAATTGATATTTTCATCTCTTGTAGATCTGTTGGAATTTTGATACAAAATAGCTTCGATAAATATTCGTAGCTATTCTGCCTAGATTTGCAGTAGAAGATAGCAGCAAAAATTTTCTGTCGGTAATTTGACGTAATTTGCAACGGCTTAGTGAGGGATGATAGAACACGACGACGATAAATAAAAGGAAAAGAGTTAAAAAAAATCCCTTGTAGATCACATGGAAATCCGTCGCAAATTAGCGACGGAAATTTCCGCTTCTAAATATTTGATGCTAAATCAGTGTTTTCTTGTAGTGTTTGTTTGCTTTGTTTTAAATTTGTAATTTAAACTTTAAAATCCAAACTTGAAATTCAAAATTCAAATTTGAATTTTGAAATTAAAAATAATAACGATAAAATAATAATTAGTAAAATAATAAAATAAATTTTGGATGATTGTTAGCATTAATATTAATTCAAAAAATTATAAAACCTGAAATATAGATCGATAAATATAATAAAACCAAAAGTCAAAACAACATGTCTATTGAATTTCTACATGTATGTCGACATACATAGAAGGGCATGTTGACACAAACACCAGAAAATGAAATTCAAATTTTGAATTTCAAAAGTTTAAACTTTAAAACTTCCCTCCAACTTTTCACCAACTCCCAAGGTCTGAAAAGGTGTCATTGATTTCAGAAAAGTTGTGCCCATTCAATCTCTATTTATATATCTATTCAATTTTATTCTCTTTACTTCTCATTCAAAATTCAAACTACTGTCTTTATATCTATACTCTTCAAAAATCTCTTATGGCTTCCTCTAGCACTCCTTAAACAATGAGATTATCCAAAACCATCAAAGGATAACTCGATAATGATAGAGAAGTAATCAACACCTATGTTGACTATGTAACAAATGCAAAAGTCAACACGGGAGCTTTCGCCATCTTTGAAGAGTTTCCATCTTATGATCTCTCTTCTCTTTTCAATCATAATGAAGTATTGAGCTTGATTGATGCTCGGGATAACAATGTGGTATGTTACCCGAAACTCGTCAAAATGTTCTATGCAAATCTTAATTGTGGCTTTTACGAATGAGATGAAAATCAAATTTGGAGTAGCGTAAAAGTGTACAAATCATTCTAGATTGTAAAATTTTGGGCAATTTCTTGAATTGAAAGAGTATGGGCTCATATTTTTTGTAATTCGAAATTGAAGAAACAGATTTGGAAACTTATCATCACATATTTGAAAGCGATGCTCACATGGAATTCAAAAATCGATTTTTATGCCCAAAAACAAGAATCATAAACCTCCTCCTTCAACATACCATCACCGCTCGTTCTGGAATCTTCAATAACCCAACTCTCAAAGTACAAAAAGCACTCTTTGCTATTATTGGTGGCTAGGAAATCAATTAGGCGGTATGATCTCAAAAAAACTTAAGTCCAAAGAAATGTCAACTAGAGAAAACACTCTTTAGTGTTTACCTTAGTCGAATCTTCAATAAATTTTGAGCTGATCTCAAGGGAGAAGAGTTTGTACCAAGAAAGGTGTTTGATTCCACAAATATACACCTTATGCAAATTACACTCACTTTCAAGCCTTATGAGACATTCGAAGACAAATAAGATCAAATGAAATAGGAACAAGAGCCTACGGATATCGATGAAGAAGAAGAAACTTCTTTAGAACGTATAGAATGTCCACTCAACGCTAGAATCATTTCCAAAGAGATGGTTGTTCAAAATCAAATGAAATTTGTCAAGAACCAAAAGAAGCTCAAAAAGACACTCACTCATATGTCTAGGTTCATTGGAAAATAGGAAGAAAACTTGGAATTTCATCTTCCTCCTCATCATCCGCTGAAATCTAAGCCTATATAGTTTAATTATTTTTAGTATTTTCTTGTATTTGCTTTCGAATCTCGTATTTAGTGTCTCGTAGTTAGTTGGATGTATTTGCTTTTAAGTTGAAATGAATGATGTTTTATTTATGTCAAACTTTTTTTAAGTTACTGTAAAAACATTAGAATTAAATAAATTAAAATAATATTATAACAATTAACTAAAAATTCAAAAATTTTATAGTATATGCCATTATGTCGACATATAACGGAAAAAATTTCAAATTTGTTCAAAATTCAAATTAAAATAACAGCTCATGTTTTTTCAAATCCAACGAATTCCAGACCCTATACAAACCTATTTCTTCCAGAAAAAATTATTCTATCATTTCATCTTCCTCTCTAATAAATTCTTATCTAAAAATATAAATTATGGCAAATCCAATACATATTTTGAGTGATAATCTTGAAGTTTGAATTCCTTCAAGAAAATCCTCTCCAAAATTCTATGAAATCAGCGTCATCTCGAATTAAGCCAAATAAAGATGTTTGAACAACAAGAGAAGCATTTTGATGCCATTCGTTGGCTAATGTCTTTTTTTTCCAGAGATGAAGACCAGAATCTCACTACGGCACCACCAATAAAAGAAGATGAAGATTGCGAAGTCATCAAGAAGGATCCGATCTTTGGAGAAGACGGATGGGTGGAAGTTCCAAGTGACGTGTGATTATTTGGTATGATTGATTTTGCTTGATTTGGATATGTATGAATTTGTTTGAACATTTTCTGTAAATATCGATTGCATTGGTTTGCTAGGAGTTGAAACTTGTATGTATATGGATTAATACAACTGAAAATATTGAACACTTGGTATTAATTATTTTATAGTCATAAATTTAGGGGGAGTACTTTAGTATAATAATAGGATATGTATAGTTAGATATAGGATTTAGGGGGAATATGTTTAAAATTTCTTTTTGACAATGACAAATGGGGAGAAATTATAAAATAAAGAGAGAGTATGTAGGATTCATGATGACAGGGGAGTATAAGAAGGATCAAAATCATCTGGTATGAACAGGTATGAATATTTTATAAACCAAGGTTGTCATCATCAAAAAATTGATTGTCATCATAAAAAAGGGGAGATTGTTGGGGAATGGAGTTTTGATGACAACAACCTTATTTCAATTATCATTGATTATAAAATATATACTAACATCTATGTCTAGAATATATATATACATATATATGTAGGATTTATATACAGGACTTAAATACTGAAGACTGTACAGTTTTAGAGATTCATAATTCAAAAGGGATTCAAGACACTTGAGTAATCAAATTATCAAGAGCTCAAGACAAATATAGTAATAGAGTCTTGTTTATATGTAAGGCTCTGAATAGCACTCCAGGCTCAAATTCAAATTTTGTTTTTTCAAATTCTGATTTTCAAAATTCATATCTGAATTCAAATTGTTTTTCTATCGTACTTATGATTTCAAATTTAAGTTCATATAAGTTTATATATACTTTTATAGTTTTATAATTATATAGTTTTAAACTTTATAAATTTATAAATATGTTTATATAAAATATATTTATGTTTTCATATGATTTTATACTTTAGAATACTCTTTTATATCACTAAGTTTTAATTAAGAATTTCCAGAATAATATATATAATTAAACACTTGAAAAAAAGTTCTAAAAATATTTTGTACATACATATGTCGACATACATATATGTCTATGTCGACATATAACTGTCACAATTTCAATTTTCAAAGGAAGTGTCTTTTCATATTTGGAACGGTTCAGAAACGTTGCAACCTTCCGAATCTTATAAATAGAGGTTGAATTCAATTTTTTTGATTATTCTTCTTCTCCCTCTTCACCCCTCTTCGTCCCACCGTTAATATTTTATATTTTATTGATTTCTACAAATCCACTTTGTCGATTTCTATTCTAATCTCATAAAACTTCTTCTTTTCTCACTCTCTACTCATTACTTTCTGAATTGAAGTGCTATTGAAGAGTTATAGGGGTGTTGTAATCATTTGAGAAGTGTTTGGGAAAAGGTGTGTGTTCCTTGTAGCCTTGAAATCAAGGAAAGGGAGCAATGGTAATCTTGTAGCCTTGAAATCAAGAGTGATTGGAGCAGTGTTAACCTTGTAGTTGTGAAATCAAGGGGATCGTACTTGGATAGTGATATTAATAAAACTCTGTACAATCCAACGTTTAGTGGGACTGGACGTAGTAGTAATCCAAACCAGTAAAAAATCCCGTGTGCTCATTCCTTTTCTGCATTTTATATTTATTTGTTTCTGTGTTTTGGTTTGATTCTGTGTCTGTGATCATCCCAGTTGTGTGTGATTCATATAGTAGATCGATAAAATTTAAGATTTCTATAAGTTCCTTAAAAACACAATTCATCCCCCTCTAGTATTAGTCTTGCCTTAAGATTCAAATTCCGCGTTTCCTAACAAAAGTATATTTGAAATCGTAAGTTTGAAATCCTTGGATGATTAAAATCTTTTTGAAAGAAGTTTGAAAATAGTTTAAAATCAATTAGAAAAGAGAAAATTTGAAAATAGAGTTTGAGTGCTATTCAGAGTTTTACATAATATCTAGGCTCTATTACCCTGATAGTCTTGGACTCTTGAAGTCTTGATATCTTGATACTCATGAGTCTTAA
Organism: Allium sativum; assembly: GCA_030737875.1. Taxonomy (NCBI): domain Eukaryota; kingdom Viridiplantae; phylum Streptophyta; class Magnoliopsida; order Asparagales; family Amaryllidaceae; genus Allium; species Allium sativum. The sequence continues at coordinate 8,180 of JASFAX010007639.1, read as the reverse complement.
TTCTCCTTTGAAATCTTGAATCTCTTAATAGTACAGTCTTCAGTATCTATTACTTGCATATACACGCACATGTATATATTCTGGATAAAAGTGTTAGTATATATTTAATAATCAATAATGATAATGATTGAAACAAGGTTTTTGTCATCAAAAATCATCTACATTCCATTCTCTAACACATTATTGTGCAGCCAACAGTGCATCAATTTATGCAAAATAATGAGTAACTAAGTCCTTTTACTAATGACCTGGACTTGAGAGGCATTTACTATAAACGCAAATAAAAATATCACTCATATGTGGCAAAGGGGTTAAAAGTAGTAACAAGCAAGACATAATCAGTCAGAATGAAGAAGCAACTAGCAATAACAAAATAAATGTTTGAAGAACAAGAGGAAATGGGTACTCTAATAATATAGGAGGCGTTGTAAGCTTGAGAGATTAGAGAAGAAGAGGAAGAATATTATTTTGCTTATTTTTCCAGTTTTTACTTTCAAATCGAAATAATTTGTTTGCGACTAAAGTTTGTAACCCTAAAATACGCATAATGTTCATTTCTAGGTTTAGGTATAGTGGATATATTTGTTAACTAGCAAGAAGGGAGGTCAATACACACACTCTTTTACATACACATGAGATAGAATCAAGACCGTTAAAAACAAAGCAATCATACAGCCCCTCTTAATCCCACCACTCATTTCCCCTTTCTTTCTCTTCCCACTAACTCTTTTTCCCTAACTAAATTTATTAAGTTATAAAAAATTGCCCAAATGGAGGGCAAGAGAGATGTTAGGGTGCCTTGGAGCATGTGTATATGTAGGCAGGGAAGGTCTATTTAAATACAAATTGAGGGAAACAAAATCTTAGCCATCGAATTACCTCCTAATTTCTTCTCCTTACGTAAGGACAGATTGATCCAGCAACTGAGATTTTGTGTCCTCAAATTTTTATCAAACTTTTATGTCCAAATATTTGCTCCTATATATATATATACACACATATATGTATATGTATATGTATGTACATATATGTATGTATATGTATATATTTATCAGTATATGCATATTGAATTTTTCCTTCAGTAAATTTTATTTTTGCCCTCTTTATCCACTAGAATTTTATGTTTGGTATGAATTTAATATATGGTTAAAAATCAGTTAGTTAATCCATATTTACTAGTTTTGATCATGATTTTTGTGCAAATTTTATACTTCTTCATCAAGAATTTCATTTTAAGAAGGCTGGTCAGTCATAAATTCAGTAACTATTGAAGTTATATGCTGCTGAAAATAGTCGACATTTAGCGCTTTCATCAGCTGAGAGTATACAACAATTTGATGTAGTATGCATGTCTATTTTAGTATGCTTTGTTGCATAACTAACAAGGTATGCACATATGCAGAAGAAAGGAACGATTCTATTTTTATTTTTTTTGAAAATTAAAATCTTGTCACAACATCATCATCACTTTTGTCAGCACAAAGATTGATTGTCCATTTTCTTTATAATTTAAGTCGATAATAACCAACTCAAATTGTTTGAAATGGCAATTTGTTTTAACTATGGGGTTTACTAAAATCAAATCACAAAACACAAATAAATACAAACATAGAATATAGAGTATCTCACAACAGATAAATAAATACAATAGTAATTCTTAAAGTTATTAAATATAAATTTCAGATTTATTCATAATATCATAGTAACAAAATTTAATATAGTAGAAGTCTCAAATATAAAAATGTTTAATATATAAGAAAACGACTGAAATAGAATAAATGAATCTCCAAGATAGCAATAGTATAAATAATAAGATGAATCTCTAATAGATCTCAAACTTTTAAATGATGAATCGTCAGTTCCGGACTCCTCAGTTTGACTTGAGCATCAAGTCAACAAAATAAAGAAAATACTTGAGTCAAAATTAACATGTTCAATAGTAAATCAGCTCAAGTGAAATGCATAAGCAACTTACAGAATGTATGGTATTCCATTTCTTTTAATATCCGTTAAACTAGATATTATATAATACAACACGCTATTATAATAGTGTTATGGTTAATTATACTATTGAAAATAGCTTAAGTGAGATTATCATTATTACCCTTATGCCATTTATAAATATTATCGTAGACATTACATATAAGACACTAGTTAAACAGTCTGTAGATAGGAATGCGTCGCTATATAACAACGCAAATCAAACCATACCATGCTTAAAGTTGTTTATTTACAAATTTAAAATTTTGAAATAATTCAAACAAACTACACAAATGAAGTCAATTCATACATTTCGAGGAACCTCAACCCAACCATCTCCAACAAAGATCGGATCAACCTTTATTGCATCCCAGTCTTCGTCGTCTTTTGCAAGAGTTGCTCCAGTGATGTTGTCTTCGTCTATTGAAATAGAAGCGACCATCCATCGAATTGCATCAAAATGCTTCTCTTGTTGTTTGATCATCAGTATTTAGCTTAATTCTAAGTGACGCTGATTAAGGAGAATGTTTGAGAGAATATTCTTAAAAGAATCAAGGATTTATTCAAGATTCTCGCTTAGATTATGGATTTGAGCAACTATAATTTTGAGTTTATTAAGAAATAGTGAAAGGAGGTATGGGAGGAATAATGGATAAATTTTTCTATAAGACAAGAGTATAAATAGGCTCTAAAATTCATTTGAATCGAATAGACATGAGTCGGTTAGTGCTGTTTCCAAATTCAAACAATTCTAGAAATTGTACAGTTATATGTCGACATGCATAAACGCATATGTTGACATATGCATGTATATTTTCAATTTTTGAAGAACTTTGTTATTTTGTGATACGTTTCAACTTATATAAACTTGTTCTATTTGTTAATTATTCTAGATATATTCAAATAAGAATTGACAAAAAAAAAATCCATTTCAAACTAATGATAATGATACATGAAACAAGTACATAACGTAAAACAGAAGTGCGGAAATTGAAATACAAGCAAATACAATACAATATCAAAATTATAATAGCCGAGCAGGAGGATGACGTGCCAAGTTTTTTTCCCAGTTTGCCAAAGAACTTGCTCATTTTAGTAGAAATCTTTTTAAATTACTTACTTACAATCTCTTAAGTGTCTATTGGATCTTACTTAGAATCAATTGATTTTTGAGAATGATTTTCTTGAAAGGATTAGTGGGAAATTCAATTCTTTCTAAAGATATATCTTCTTCTTTTTCTTCAATATCCATTTGATTGGTTTCTTCTTCTTTTTCCAATTTTACTCGCTTTTCCTTATATGTTTCATATGGATGAAACACAAGTGGAATCTTCATAAGAGAAATATTTCCGATGTCGAAAACTTTTCTAGAAATGAACTCTTCTTCTTTGAAATCAAATCCAAAATATTTGGAAGTGCATGTAAGGTAAACTCCGTGATATAACGTATTTTCTTTTGTCGATATTTCCTTTGGTTGAAACTCACTTAAAATCACTTTAGCACAATCGATTTCATAATTTCCAAAACTAGCAAAAAGGGCTTTGTTAACTTTCATAGTAGGGTCATTAAGATTTCTGGATCATGGGGTGACAGTATGTTGAAGAACCAGATTGATAATCCTTACTTTTGGATGATAAAAACGATTTTTGAATTTCATGTTTTCATCATTTTGAAAAATATGATGAAAAGTTTCTAAATCACTTTCATTGATATTAAAATCCAAAAGATCCATCTCCGTATTCTTGAAACCTAAAATGGTACGTAAAACAACACAATTTAAAATGACTTGTGTTCCTTTAACACTACCCAATATTTCATCTCCACTTCCTTGATAAAAATTGCGATTTAAGTTTGCATAAAATATTTTCACAAGATTGAGATAGCAAACTTCATCATTATCCCAAGAATTAAGAAGACTTAAAATTCCATTTTGACAAAAGAGAGATTCAAGTTCATAAGTAGAAAAATCATTAAAAATAGCAAATTTTCCCATGTTGAATTTACTACAACTTATATAGCTAATGTAATCTTTGATAGCATCTGGGTTGTTGAAGAGGAAACCTTCGATAGTCTTGGTTAGTCTCATTATTTTTTGGAGTACTTGAGGAAGCTAGTAGAGAATAGTTTTGAAGAGAATAGAATATGAAGACAAGTTTTGAATTTTTGAAATTAAAGGTAGAATAGAGATGATAGGAATATGTAGTAAATATAGAGAACCAAAGGACATTTCGATGGGTTACGGAACACCTTTTCAGCTGCATTAGGTTTGGTGAAAAGATGGAGGGAATTTCAAGAGTTTGAAATTCAATTGAATAAAAAAAAAAAAAAAAAAATTTAAAAAAAAAATTAAAACACAAAAAAACATAAAAAAAAAAAAAAAAAATTAAAAACAATTTAAAATACCAGTTTTCAGGTATATTCGATATGCATAAATAAGTACGTCGAGATATCATTTTCAAAAAGACTTTTGAATTTTGACTATTTGAATTATTTATAACTTTATATTCTTATTTAATTCTTTCTTGGGATAATATTTATTATAAAAGTATTAATTTATATTATTATATTATTATTGAATAATAATTATTTTTTAAAGTTCAACTTTTAAACACGACAAACAATCAAGCAAGCAATTAAACAAATATTTAATAATTTTAAGGTGTACCTATTTTAGATCCATTTTTTGATTTCTTCTGATATGCGAATTATTGTGAAGCAGATATTCCAGTTATTCATTTCTTGTTTTTCATCCCCTGACGATGAATCTGAATCATCTAAAGTCGCTACATATTGCTTTTTCCTTTTTTTGATGAACTGTCATTTGAAGGTTGATTTTATTTCTCTGGATACAGACATAATCTTTTCAAATGGTTTAATCATCACATTTATAACAGCTGATATTATTTGGAATCTCATTATTTTTCACAGGGTTTCTTTGCACATTCCATTTGAAATTATTTCTTTTTCTATGTCCCAAGAATTTTCTAAAATTTCTTGTCATTAGTGCAGTCTCTTCATCATCATCACTATCTAAGTCTGAATCTTCAGTTGATGCTTTAAATGTTATCATTTTCTTTTCCTCCCATAAAGACATTAAACTACCAACCAATTCCTCAATTTTCATTGTACTGATATCATTATCTTCTTCAATTGCAAGTATTTTTTTATCTTAATGTGAAGTTTACGAATTCGTAACTTTTCTGAATTGATCTTCCTAAGAATATGATTTTCCCAAAGCTGTTAGTGGATGCACGATTTCTTGGAACCTACAATACATATCAAAGATAGGCTCATTTCTGACTCATTTTAAATAACTCAAACTAATTGTTAAACATAGATATTTTGGTATGTTTAACTTTGCTTGTTTCTTCATCACTTGCAGGGTTTTCTAGAGATTTCATATGCAGATTTATAAACAGATACCCTATTAAATTCATTCATATCTAGTAAATAGAATAAAATATTTATAGCCTTAGAATTATTTAGTGCAGTGGCTTTCTGACTATTAGTCCATTGTGCAAAATAAACAGTGAGTTCATCATATTCGATTTGTGTGATATTACAAGTGTTTAATCCTATAGATTGTAAACAAATTTTCATTCTACATGCCCAATAAGCATTACAACCATTAAGTAGTGGTGGTCTAACAGTGGACTGTCCCTCTACGAATGAACTACCATTATTGATAATTCCAATGTTGGTTGCCATTTAAACTTTTCAAAATTCATATTATGAAATCTTTGAAAACCAATACTCCGATACTAATTGCTAGATATGCAGATTAAGAATCTTAAGTCAATCCAAACAATAGAAGGGGTGAATAGTGTTTTATGGAATTAATTAATTTCTTGAAATATTTTTGGACTAAACAAAACAATATACAGATCATAGATATTAACCAACACATAATCAATCATCGAAGGCAAGAAATAAAAGTAAAACCAGTAAAAGGAAAGTACAAACGGGATTTTATACTGGTTCGGGACTATGCTACATCCAGTCTCACACATCTCTGGGTTGGTGTGGATTTTTATTTGGCAAATCCAATTGTAATCCTTGATTTCAGGGCTAGAAGGGCACATCCCAATTAATTCCAAGTACAATGAGACTTAGTTGATTTACAGGCCATATCTTTACACCCAACCGATTTTCGGGACTTAATCACACCTAGTCACTTTATAGAGGATAGAACCACATCCTTCCCTCATAAGTTTTGTAATATTGACTCAGTAGGGCTTGATCTTGAGGTTTTTGATTGCAAACAACCTATAACTCTAGAGTAACACTTGAGTTCAAAAAGATTTTGATTTAGAATTAAAAGAGAAGAACAATGATATGATTTCTATTGAAATCGGCAGAGTCTAAGTGTAGATAGTTAAGAAATCAAGTATAATAATGTCGACAGATTTATAGAGGAAGAAGGCGATGAAAAGCAATTAAAAAATTTGAATTCTGGAAGGTATTTATAGTTTTCCACCAGTCACAACCTTTCCGAAAATGTTTGAACTCAAAATACACTTCTTTTTAGAATTCAAAAAACAGCCTAATGGTTTGTATGTCGACATACATAAATAGGGATGTCGACATATGCTAGTGTAAAACTAAAAAATGTATTTTAAAACAAAGTAAATAAAGTTTAAATAAATTATGGTGAATCCAGAGTTAGAAACCTATATTCCTTTATATAAAACATTCCATTCACGTATTTTCTTTTTTAAAAAACTCATATAAAGATGAAATAAAAATAATTAAGAAACTAAATATAAAATGTTATAAAAGTATAAATATAAAACGATGAATATATTAAAACCTTATATAAACAAAGAAATTGAAATCATAAGTAATTATAATAAAATTAGTAATAAATTTATAAGTATAAGTTAAAATCTATTAAGCATGAATTTGAAAATAGGAATTACAAATAAATTTGACGTGTTAAAATATTTCTCAAAAATAAACAAAATATATATTTATAAATGAGGAAGTAATTTTGAAATCATTTAAAAACTATATTTACAAAAAAAGAAAATAATTTGAAAGAAGTTTTGAAGCTAAAATTAAATTCAAAATCAGAATCAAGTGCTAACCAGAGTTTTAACAGAATATCTAGGTACATTTACTCTATAATTCTTGAACTCCTGGACATTTGATTTCTTAATACTCGTGAGTCTTGGAACTTGAACTCTTATACTTCGAAATCTTGATTCTCTAAACTATACAGTCTTCAATAATAAATACCTGCATAGATTTTTTGTGTATATATATATATATATATTCTAGAAAATGGTGTTAGTATATATTTTATAACAATAACAATTGAAACAAAGTTGAAAGAAGGTTGTTGTCATCAAAACTATCATCAACATCTGAGTTCTTAACACATACACAATTTTCTCTATAGGCCAAATAATATGGATATGTATCCTTTCAATTTGTTTCTTTTTTAAATTTAAGTCCTATGTATATATCATTCCAACCCGCATCCAAATTCGATTCTGTTTCTTTTCCTAAATCTATAAGGTGATTCGAGTTTATATCATTTCAATACATAATGTTTTTTTAAATCTACAGTGAACCTGTAGTATAAGAACGAATAATATAACATTTCGAATGAATCATCCATATCAGCATAAATTATCATAATCAATTTCGTGTCATATATATCATAAGTGTGTATGTCACATTTGCGCAAAAAAATAATCGTGTTTTCTAAAGCAATCATGATATTTCATGTGTCATTTCAAATGATGTCAATTCATATATTGAAAATGTTAACCGTAAGTGAGGATTCTAACGTTGCGTCGAAAAATAGAAATAGATGACATAAGCTGAAACAGACATAGGAATTAATATGAAACTTGACACAACACGATCGAATTGACAAATTGAACCACTAACTTGAGTTAGCCTAAGCTCAATTCAAAAATTCCAAATCAATACTATTCTGTTATTTTGTACAACATGTGTGTGTGTGTATTCGTATATTCGTATATATATATATATATATACACACACAAACACACACACATTATATAAAATACTTCAAACCTAGAATATACCTCATCTATCTGTTACCCAGGCTGAACTCTAGAACTCAACTTCTAATCCACATACATTACCACTTCACCTACACCATCTGTTGATTTCCAAACACAAATAAACACACCCTTCAATGTAGCACCTTCACACCCTACAACAAC
>JASFAX010007638.1:0-21324 GCA_030737875.1 Allium sativum | reverse complement strand
TTAGGAGTACATATAGTATCCCAAGAAATTTTATGTTTCATACCAGCCACACAAAGTTAGCGCATAGCCTGTTAATTTTTCCTATAGTTGCCTCCGGTATTTGATAAATAAGCATCCAGTACATCACCGTCGGAGTAATAACCGACCGAATTAATTCAATTCTTCCAGCCATAGACGGTAGCTTGTAGTCCCAGCTATCCGTACGTTTTCTAATCTTATCAAAAAGTTCCCCACAATCTGAGTAATGCAAATAATTGTTCGACAATGGGACGCCGAGATATTTAACTGGTAATTTCCCTTCTTTCATATCCATGATTTGAAGAAACTGATATTTATTTAGAGCTCCCTTACTAAAAAAGCTTTAGATTTTAGATTATTAATTTTAAGCTCCGCCCAATCTCTCATGAGCTCCATAATATTCTTAATCTCCAATGCACTTTTCAGATTAGATTTACAAAAAATCATCAAATCGTCAGCATATATCAGATGTGTGACGTTAGGCTCTTGCTTGAAGATAGGCTGAACAAAATTGGCTATAGAAGCTTTGTCAAATAAAATAGACAAAAAATCCATTGCAACACAAAACAAGTATGGTGAAAGGGGGTTCCCTTATCATAGGCCTCTATTACTATGAATGTATCCCCTTGGAGTACCTTGCACTAATATCGGAAAAGTCGAAGTAGTGGTATATTTTTTTATAACCTGCACAAGATGTCTAGGAAATTCCATCATATAAAGCATGTGACACACAATTTTCCGTTCACCATATCATATGCTTTCTGTAAGTCAATTTTAATGCACACATTACTACATCCTTTCCTATTAAAATGTCTTATTTGTTCATGTGCAAGAAGAATATTTTCAGCAATATATCTTCCTGGTATGAACGCAGACTGATTTTCAGAAATTAGGAGCCTCGGGTATGGCTTGATTCTGTTACAGATAATGTTTGGAATTATCTTATGAATAACATTGCAATATGAAATAGGTCTGTAGTCTGCAATCTAAGACGGATTATCAACTTTAGGTACAAGAGTAATGAAAGTGTGATTAATACCTTTGGTGAGTTTTCGAGTAGTAATAATTTCTTGAATCAACTCAAGCAAGAAATTATTTAATACCCTCCCAATGAATTTTATAAAATTTTGAAGTGAAACCGTCTGGCCCCAGACTCTTATCATCTGGAGTGGAAAAAACCGCCTTTATCGAAATATCCACAAACAAGTGCCTTCTCCCCTTTCATTTATCCAGAATTTGCAGTTTATGTCCGAAAAAGTTTCAGGCAAAGGAGTCTCCGAATTAAATATCTCATTATAAAATCTAATAGCTTCGTTTTCAATTATATCAGCATCCTGCATAATCTCACAATTCTTCAAGATAATGCTGCTCTAATTATTCAAATGCTTCCTTGTCGACATTTTGGCATGAAAAATTTGTGTTTACGCATCAACCTCTGTAAGCCAGATAATTTTAGCTTTTTGTTTAGCGTTACTCGTTTCAATATTGCTAAGATCCTTCCACTTTTTATACGCTTCATACAGTTTGTCATATAGCATCGAATCAGTAGGATTATCATCGATCTCTCTCAAAATGGTGTTGTAGTCGCTTTCCAATAATTTTAACAAGTCCCCATTTTTCATGTTATTGAGATTCCAACCTTTCAGCTAGAATTTACATAACTTTAGAAACTTCTGGAATGCAATTTTTTTTGAAACATTCGGATCATATGTCATCATATCAAAAACTCTATTAATAAATTCCAAGTATCCATCCTTAAGGTTCCAAGAATTGACGTACCAGAAGGGAACATTTTTCTTTGAAAGATATCCAACTTTAAAATTAATAACCATCGGTATATGATCACTAATTGGATTGGCCACTCCAAAACAGGCTAGATCAAGGAAACATTTTAAGAAAATGTCATTATAGAAAACTTTATCAATTTTTGTAGCTGTCCCTCTCTTTCCCCATGTATATTTAAAACCAGTGATTTGAATTTCTAGCAGACCAGATATAGCTATATAATCAATGGGACCTTTCATATATCTAAATGGAACCACCGAGCCCCCCTTTTTTATCTTTATGCGATGTTATATTATTGAAGTCACCAAGAACCATCCACGGTATGTTGATATTAGAAGCTTCCTTAGCAATGACCTTCCATAGTTTTTCACGGTCCAAAAGAAAATTACTAGCATAAATATATGTTATTCTACACTACATATCCCCTTTGTTTACAACAATACAAGAAATATGTTGATACGATTTGGAAACAACCCGTACAGACCAAACATGCACATCCAATAGAATAAGGATCCTACCTTTACATCCACAATCATTACTGTCAACAGCAGCCCACTTCCAATTAATTCTGTTTTTTAAATTAACAATCATGCCATCGGATAACTTATTCTCTAACCGACTAAGCAATAAGGCCTGTATTTGTTAAAGAAGTTGAATACTTCAAAAAATTTATTTGGAGCATTCAATCCTCTAACATTCCAGGCAATAAGACTCATTTAATTTAGCTTTGGCTCCTTGTCGAAACTTTAGGAGGAGCAGGAGGTAAATTCTTTGTGGACCCTTTCTTTTTGTTGAACTTACTAATAACATCTATTTCTTCAATATATTTTTGATTCTTTTCAACATTTCCTGAAACATCGTCTTCTTGTGCAGGTTTTTCTGGTCTATCCTCAATTACAGCAATGTTATCAATAATATCATCGCCCTTTGATTCACACCCGAGGAGCAGGAGGTAAATTCTTTGTAGACCCTTTCTTTTTGTTGAACTTACTAATAACATCTATTTCTTCAATATATTTTTGATTCTTTTCAACATTTCCTGAAACATCGTCTTCTTGTGCAGGTTTTTCTGCTCTATCCTCAATTACAACAATGTTATCAATAATAGCATCGCCCTTTGATTCACACCCGTCTTCCTCCATCCCTTCGGAATCATTACCATGATCACCACATGCTTGCATTAAGTCTACATTAGTCGTCAACTTCTCTTATTTTGGTTTAAAATATCCTGTTCACTTTCTTCCTCCGTGTAGTTTAATACAGCAAATGTATTATTTATCTGTTGAATAAAGAATTGTTGGAATGTATTTATACTATTAACTGATGTCTCTTTGTTCAATGCTTTAGCCAAGTGAGATGATGAGTGTCTCTCTGATTCAAGTACATGAGGAGAGTTTCCATCACTTTGCATGTTATCTTGATTAATTGCGTTATGATTCGTATCGTCATTTTCATCAATGTCTATAAGTTCATGATCAATTTCAACATTTGAAATTATGTTCTCTTGGTTCGTATTATGCATGGCACTTGTTGTGGTACCCCTACCATCATGTAGATCCTCCTTATCCAAATTTTCCATTGGATCTTCTGAGCTCTCTTGGCCATTTAAGTTACTCTCAGCTGTATTTGTTTTATTCTTAGGCATCCAAACCCCTTCACTTATCGATTTGCACTGTGCTAAGGAATGGCCATAAACTTTACACTTCTTACACCTAAGCGGTTTATACAGTTATTCAACATTAACTTTTAGCTCTTCTCCTATATGCATTACTGCATCCACTTCCCTGCGAAAGTTGGACTACGCACTCATTTCGATTAAAATCTTCGCAAATGCCACTCTGGACTCATCGGCAGTTATCTTATCCATTTTGATGGGTCTTCCCAGAATGCTAACAATTGCGCTCAGGGCTTCCCTGTCTCAGAGTTCCAATTCCAAATTAGAAAATTTAACCCATAACGGCATAGTTGATAATAAATCTTATTTAAAACGCATCCCCATTTTCCATTCTTTAAGAATAATGATTTTATTATCAAAAAGATATGGACCTCCCTTCAAAATCCAATCACAATCTTCATTACTTTCAAATATGATTATAAAAAAACCAATTTCTTTTGATAACAGTTGAAACTTCCCGACTGGTTTCCATCTTCGTTCTATGTGTCTTTTTAAATGAACATGATAGGGTTTAGATCCATATACATAAAATATTATTGAATTTCTCCATTTATTTACGGATCTTAACGCTGTAATTTCTGTTATGCAGGCTTTTTTCGTATTATTAATCAGTGTTGGTTCAATATAGCTCAAGTCAACATAAGCATCCTCAATTTGACCAACCCCTCCTACCGCTGCTTGAACCCATGATTTCGCTCCTCCCTTAGCAATCTTCGATTGAATAGATCTCCAATTTCTATCATAGAAAAACGTAGAAACTCTTCTATCGTGATGGACCAATGGTTCTCCAGCATTAGTTCGAGCATTCGCTCCTACCAACACCGTAGATCCAGGATGACGAACCACGCTAGGCGCAGTATTTTGGGCTACAGCAGCCCCGTCAGTCCATTGGCCATGACGATCTGAAGAAGAGCATTCACTAGAAACCCTGGCAGTTATACCCGATGTATTCCTATCGTGATACCTAGATTGCGAGAACATGTGATAGACAGCAGCTTCCTTACCTTTTCCTCTATCAGGAGGTCTTCCTTTATCGAGATTTCCTCCAGATTTTATTGCGTTTGCAAGAAGCTTTCCGCCCGCCATTTTAAAATTATAAATTTAGTCATCTTGTTATTCTATTTCTAACATACTCTGCATATGCACTTTTACAACCCCAAAATCTAAGTAATAATAATTAATTAGAACTAATTAAATAATATGTAGTTTTGTGAAATTATCAGAATTTAGCTATGGGGTTTGCGCACTACTGAGTCCAAGATAATTTTCTGAGCAACTAGTATATATAACTTGATAAAATCGGAGTTCATGTGAAAAAATTATAAAAGAAATAAGGATTCATAATTAGGAGTGTAGAAATTAACTTAGCAAAACTAAACGGAAAAAATAATGTAAGTCCCATATAGATCGACCCTGGACAGAGTTCGGTCGACCAATAGATAACCCGCACTTTGACCAGGTCAACCCGCATTATTGCCTGAACGTGAAAACATTAAAGTGCAAGCTGATTGAAATGAAAATTTATTTTCAAGGATTCTGATGCATTGATCTTCTAATTGGACGGTTAATTTGATTTTGTGACGTGGCTAGACCCAATTTTATTAGCTAATTCTACGGTTTGAGATCCTCAAGCTTCACTATAATAAGATCCTAAGCCTAGTTATTTTCTCTCATACAAATCTTTTCCCTCTGAGTTTCTTTTTCCTGATGTAGAACCCTAAAAACTAATTATTTCTAGGAAGGTATTTTAAAGTATTAAATTAATCGATTGGCTAAGGACGGGATCTGGGAAGGTCGCGGATAAAAGTTAAGGACGACATGTGAGTGTTAGTATTTATTTATATTTTTAAGCAATTCAAAGTAATAGGATTCTTAATAGTTTTAGTTTTTCTTAAAGGTTTAAATTTATTTTTCTGTAAGTATATTCTGTCTTTTCTTAAAAAAATACAAAATTTCTATAAGTTTATTTTTTTGTTTTTTTACAGTTATTTTATTTTCTTCAGTTATTTACCTCCTCTTTTAACGATTCTTAATAGGACTGGTCGGAGCGACCATCTATAATCTTTTGTTAACAAGTATTGAACATGTCGATGAAGTTCTTTTTTTTAAACTAGATCAACACATTTAATGCTCAAACAATACAATATCACGGTGGCTACAGGATCTATTCAAAAAATTGCAACAAATGTTATATCATAGTACACAGACGATCAACGCGATCACAAATATATATGAAATCCGTATTATACATACATCTGTCCCTCACAAAAGAACATATACAATGTCATGATGTCTACAAAATGACTAAGTACTAACCTAGTCCAAAAATCGCTAAGGCGAACAAAAGGACAAAAGGTAAAATAACAACAAAGGCATAAGAGAAGCATCATCATCAAGGCTGACCTGTAAATACTCGTTTTTACCCGACCAATAAATATATGGGTAAGTCTAATAGAAATTATAACCTTAGGATATATATATATATATATAATGAATAATTTCCCATGGAGGTGTTTAACTAAAAATGGAGGTCCAGACATAATCACACAATGTTATGGTAAGAAGTAGACATGGTATTATACATACACAAAATTAAGGATGGTTCAATATATTTTGCAAAGCCCACAAGCAAAGCAAGAAGAAATAATCACCTATGTCACACTACATCGAATAAATCACTACCATAACGCTAAATTGTACTCATTCAAGAGTTCGTAATCAAACGAACGAAATCACCCAAATGGTTATCACCAGTAGCCCACCAAATATTTAAAATTTAAATATCATCAATAAGGTGAAATCATTCAAAATCACCCAAATTCTAGAAATTTATCGCAAAGAAATCCAGAAGCATTAATATAAAACCTTAGACACACCAGTCGAAGTCGCCCACTAGCCAATAGATTAGATGCCACCGATCCAACATTTGGCCCATCGGTCTGCCAGGTTCTATATATATGAGACCCACAAGTTGGCCATCGACTATACACACACACATATACATACATATATATATATATATATATACATATATATAGGACCCATCAATCCAATATAGGCAACAATACATCTAAATATGTATCACAAACTCCCATAGAGTAATTCGAAGAATGAAAAACATACATCACGTAAGTCCGCAGCATTAGCCCAACGGATAAGGACTTGTGTCGAGGTAACAATGATACGAGTAAGAAACCCGAAATGGCATGCTATAAGGGTTTAACATATGCATATGCTACGATTAGCCACTTATGTGGTATCAATGGATCGGGCTAGGTGCATTAAGGAGGTTTTATGGCTCCGGTCGGTTTCCCCCTGAACAAATTCCAAAAAAAAGCATACACGACATGCCATATGTTTTCACTAAACGATTACTATATGCTAGCCCATTTCACACTAGAAAACAACGATTGACTTTAATTAACGAGTGTTTGAGAACAAATCAAATAATTGTAAACAACTGTAAAATCCGTTCGGCTTTCCTAAACAACAAGGATTGTTGTAGAGGGTGTCGAACTCTGGGACCAAAAATATTTTAATTAATAAATCCAATTAAGTTATTCCAGAATTTTGATTGATTGAAAACACAGAAAATAACAGCAATTAAATAAAAAGAGAGATTTATATAATAAGAGAAAGCAATTAGGGGATAATGACATAGATTGGATTCATACTCATCAATAGCCAACAAATAAATATAGATCTAATTCATGTTTTTGTATCATACATGAATCAACGATATTTTGGCTCTTAGAAACAAATAAGTAAATAATGACAAGCATAGCCTATGCAGGAGCTGAGCTCTTAAACAACCATAGACTATCAAGACAGATTCATTAATTAATCTCTAAAACCCTAAAATTAGATCCAAAACTGATAATTGTTAGATTGAACATGAATATACCCTGTGAAGGAGCATAGCTCTTAAACGACACAGAATATGAAGGTTCAGATCTAACCCTTGATTCAGATCCAGATCTTACATGTATAAAATCCTCATCAATTGGCTATATGATTCATGTTGAATCATATCTATTAGCGTCATCACCCCCTAATCAAAGGGGATTTGCTAGACATAGCTAAAGAAAAAGAGAAAAGTAAAATAACAAACATAAATAAAATAAAATAACAACTAAGAGAAAGGGGGAAGAAGTCTTTTATTCCAAGAAGAGAATTGCATAATAAAACTAAGTGCGTTTTTACATGAATGGGATACAATGTATTTATAGTTGTATTGGCCAAGGCTAAGAGGCTCGTTACACAATGTGGGACAAAATCCCTTTTCTAAAATAACACATAAACCAGTGTGAACGCAACATGAATGAGAGGCCTTGCAATTGAGCTAATGTGAATGCAATGTGAATGGATTTGCAATTGGCATAGCTTGCGGGCATCAAATTCAATTATTTTGAGCATGAATTGGAACTCCATAACATCTGCGACAAACTATCTTTAGGAAAAGGCATTGAATCATTAAAATATATAGCAGAAGGTGGTTGAATAGCAACATTTCTTCAAGCTTTAATCTAGCTCTCAAAATTAACACTCTTCATACAACAATTCTTAAAGCTTTCCAACAACTAAGTGCATTAATCCATTCATCATAAATAATCTGAAAACACAACTATAAATACACAGTATCAATTATTTTAAATATAAAATAAGATAAATAAGCGGATATAATATACACATTTATGTGTATATCAAATACCCCCACATTTATCTTTTTATTCGTCCTCGAATAAACTAAACTAAGATATGTCACACTTTCGTAGGAAAGACGATTGCATTTAGCATATGCAACAAGCCGTTAAAACACTAGGTGTCCCTAGTACGACGAGTGTTGTCTCGTGAGGGTTTTCAGCGGATACTACCTACCAAATCCAAAGCGTTTTAAGTACCCAGATTAATCAAATGATATTTTTAAGGTCTTTCAAATTCCAAGGATTTCACCTAACTTCAATAATAACGGTTTAGCCCCAAATTGTCCATCTCATAATTGGTGCAAAAATGAACAAAATTTTCCAAGCTGAATCATAATTCCTTGATAACACTGTAATTGTCTTGAAGGTTAAGAGCGTGGTGTCAACCAAAGTTCTACACATCGACAATGTGCACCCAATCATTTATTCTTCTTCTTCTTCTTTTTTTTGAGTAATTTTGCACCACTGTAACTGTAATGTATTGGATATGAGTTATGCATAGATGAAGGAGAAATTTGTAAGTTCTAAAAATGTTATTGATAAGAGGGAAAGTGTATTAGTTGAACTTCAAATTACAAAAGATAAAGTAATACTAAGGCACATATGGACGTTTTGTTTCCTTTCATCTCCTCAACTACAATCCTTGCTTCTAAGTACGGTATGATGGATGTGGATGGAATGGAAATGGATGCTTCATAGTCAAGAATGATAAATGACTATTTTATTCTGAGAGATATTCTCTTCATTGCATTTTTTTTTCTTTTTCTTCTTCTTTTTGCATGATGAATGATGAGTGGAGATGGAATGGAATGATACCGTATATTATTTCATTTGATTCCTCCTCTACTAAGCGAAACATAACCAACACTTCATGAAAGGAAAGTTTTGTGCCCTAGTTACTCTACTTCTATAACCCTAATTCAACACACAAGTTTGGATTAATGTTATATAAAAAGATGAAAGGAATGATAAACAAAGTTTCGTAAGATAGATAACCCATATAAAATAAGATGTGGTATATGGTTATCTTACCTTTAAACAAGTACAGAGTAGGTAATGTAATATTGGTATAAAAGTGACGTTTTTAACCTTTGAAAATGAAAGGTTCTTAAGTATACCAATATAAGAAAAACTTGTCGAAATATGAATGTAAATCGACTGAAACTTGGGTTTGAATAATGTGGGGTACCGAAGAAGAATGCTACAATGAGTCATTTCTCCTTAATTGGTCCAAGTGGATTTAGAACTTACGATTTTGAAATTTTGAGTGAGAAAAAAAATATTATGCATGAAAATGAACTCAAAAAACCCAACATATGTAGGTGCAAAATCATTTTTATTTGATTTTTTTGATCATTTTTACTCGCACATTCTAACATGTATAACAAGGGTTGACATGCATACTCCAGAACACGACTAACGCCTGCACAGTCTCAAGCTAGCATCTTAAAAGACACATTACGACTCAATGAATAAATAATGTTCATTTCCATCACCTAACAATTCAACTTATCAAACAAGAACCAAGGTGTTATTTATGAATTTAAGTTAATCCTTGTTCAATGAATGACCTAGTTCATAAAATTTGATTGCTGATGTAATGTAAATTCCCCCACACTTGAGTGTGACTGTGTCCTCACAGTCGTTAATTAGACATATCTTAGTGAAAGGGAAACTAAAGAGAGAAAAATATAACTCAAAGGATTTTAAAAAAAAATATTTTGTTCCCCAGCAACGACGCAAAAAAATTTTTGCGAACAAATTAAACAATTGTAAACAACTGTAAAATCTGTTCGGCTTTCCTAAACAACAAGGATTGTTGTAGATGGTGTCGAACTCTAGGACCAAAAATATTTTAATTAATAAATCCAATCAAGTTATTCCAGGATTTTGATTGATTGAAAACATAGAAAATAACAACAATTAAATAAAAAGAGATTTATATAATAAGAGAAAGCAATTAGGGGATGATGACATAGATTGGATTCATACTCATCAATAGCCAACAAATAAATATAGATCTAATTCATGTTTTTGTTACACACATGAATCAACGATAATTTGGTTCTTAGAAACAAATAAGTAAATAATGACAAACATAGCCTATGCAGAGCTGAGCTCTTAAACAACCATAGACTATTAGGACAGATTCACTAATTAATCTCTAAAACCCTAAAATTAGATCTAAATCTGATAATTGTTAGATCGAACACGAATATACCCTATGAAGAAGCATAGCTCTTAAACGACACAGAATATGAAGGTTCGGATCTAACCCTTGATTCAGATCCAGATCTTACATGTATAAAGTCCTCATCTATTGGCTATGTGATTCATGTTGAATCAAATCTATTAGCGTCATCACCTCTAATCAAAGGGGATTAGCTAGACATAGCTAAAGAAAAAGAGAAAAATAAAATAAAATAACAATTGAGAGAAAGGGGGAAGAAGAGTTTTATTCCAAGAAGAGAATTACAGAATAAAATTAAGTGTGTTTTTACATGAATGAGATACAATGTGTTTATAGTAGTATTGGCCAAGGCTAAGAGGCTCATTACACAATGTGGTACAAAATCCCTTTTCAAAAATAACACATAAACCAGTGTGAATGCAACATGAATGAGAGGCCTTGCAATTGAGCTAATGTGAATGCAATGTGAATGGATTTGCAATTGGCATAGCTTGCGGGCATCAAATGACATCAAATTCAATTGTTTTGAGCATGAATAGGAACTCCATAACATCTGCGGCAAACTATCTTTATGAAAAGGCATTGAATCATTAAAATATGTGGCACAAGGTGGTTGAACAGAAACATTTTTTCAAACTTTAATCTAGCTCTCAAAATTAACACTCTTCATACATCAATTCTTCAAGCTTTTAAACAACTAAGTGCATTAATCCATTCATCATAAATAATCTGAAAACACATCTATAAATACACAATATCAATTATTTTAAATATAAAATAAGATAAATAAGCGGATAAAATATACACATTTACGTGTATATCAATGAGCAAGAAATTAACCGATATAATTTATCTACCCCAAAAAGTGGATCCTGCTCTAATGGCTCCGAATAAATTAAATACAGCATTAAGATACGAAGGCTTCTTATTCACTTCTTTTTCGTTCAAGCATTCGATCTTCCCAATAAAAATGACTTAATTAATATTAAAAAATTAAAAATGCTATTCAACAGTGTTTTGTTAAGTTTTCTTATTATGAACGTATTCCGCATGACGCGATTAATTTTATCTTTTAAATCATGTACTCAGTTCCTTGAAGTGTGCAAAAAAACATGTAATTTTATATATGAAAGATATTTAGTTTGGAAAACAACTTTATAAAATGATTTAACAATATTTTGAGTTAATACTTCAAAATGTGTATGTTACGGAAAATAAGTTTTGTACTATTACCTTGAGACGATATAATTTACAAAACCAAAACATAAGAAAATTCATCGTCACAAGGCTATATTTTTGTTGAGAAAATGTACTTAGAAATTGCTTTTCTAAAACATGTTTAGTGTGGAAAATCACCTTAAAGAAATGCAACAAAGCACGCTAAGATGTACATGCAAATTTAACCAAACAAATTACAAATTCACCTATAAAATAAGCCTCAAAGATCACTAACTGGCATAATTATTTGATTAGGGGATTTAGATAGGTTATAAAGCAAAACCAGACTTCCTAAATCAAGCAAACATCCACCCAAAAAGTCACCAAACAAAACAAATAGTAGGCATGCAAATTGCACTTCCTGTGTCGACATAGGCAACGTTTTGTAACGATACATCTATCGTCCTACCTATGTCGACACAAGCGATTCAATTTTGCAAGTTAGGTTTGTCATTGACGAACCCTACTGCATGCTCGTACGACGAGTTACAATTTGAATATAAAAATTTGCAGATATGAACTTCAACACATAGATAGCAAGCCGAAGAATGAAATTCAATAATCCAACATAAAGTGAAATAGAATGATGCTCTGAAACATGGATTGAACTCACATTTATGCATAAAAATTTCACAAACAGTAAAACCAAGTTATAATAAATGAATTTCAACCCAAATCAACAAAACTTAGCCCAATGACACTTAGATAATCTATTTCAAGTAGAATGAGTAAGAATACCCACCTATTTGGCTACTTATAGCAAATTACAACAAAGATTTTGAGAAATGATTACTCTTTTAGCTTGATTTGGCTCTCAACACCTGAAAGAGACTCTACTATAACATGCAAAAGAAAATTTAAAAAATATCAACATAAACCATGATTTGGTGATGAAATCTTCCTTGAATTTATGTAGATTATCTATATAAATTAATGAGATTACAATTTCTGTCAATTTGATTTGAATTCGAGGAATTTTTGGAGGAGGATTATTGAATTCTCTTTTTACTGTAAGTTTGGCCAAGAAAGTAGAAAACTTCCTTTTTTTACTATAAATAAAAAAAATGTACGTAATGTTTCTTTCTTAGGCTTTTTTCTAGAAAACTCCTTAGTTAATTAGGAGGTTAAAGTAAATTAATGGCCAATTAGCCTATTAACTCCCAATTTAGGCTTAGTTGATGGGATTAGTACATTCAAGCCCCCTATTTTCATATATTTACATGTCTTTAAGCTCAAATAACAGGTTACAACACACGACAATTTCATTTAAATCCTTCTATTAAAGTTTTCAACATATTTCACAGGTTTAAAATATATTTAAACAACATTTTGTTTTCTCACACAATAAATCTACAGATGTTGCAAAATAATGTTTTTCTCTATACTTAATTAAAATTTTTATCTTTTATATTAGATATATTTCCAAAATTTATACAAACTTTTTTAAAATATTTTTAACCTGTTTTAACATCAATTACTCTTGTAATAAGCAAAATCGACATTTTCTAGAACAAGTCACATATTTTTCAACATTACTTATAAATCATACATTATTAAGCTTAAAATTTATATAAATTTCAATCTTTGTTAAAATAAACCCAAATCTAATTTATATTATTTCAGTATGCTTGAATATTGAATTTTAACCAATATTTACTTTTTTTTTATTTTGTAAATTTACTCTAAAAATTCATTGTTTGCTACTAATTTGAGATTTAATGCAAAATCACATGTATATATCTCAAACACTAAAATTTTTGCTTCGTATACTTCACAAAAATTTATTTTGTGATTATTGAATTTTATTACACAACCCAACATTGAAAATTCTCTTTTTATATATTTACTAAGTGTCACCCATCTCAATATTGTTCAATTATCCAAGATTTCAACAAAATAAATTTCAAACATATTAAATTGGCCAAACAATGGATTATAGAATTAATTTCTCAATATTATTATTATTTACATTGATTATCTAATTAATATTGGATTATATTGCGTCTTAACAATTAATTTACAATCCAACCCAATTAACATTTTTAACTCTAAAAAATTCTTAATTTATACAATTTAAGGATTTTCATGATTTAACCTCCTCAAATCAAGATTAAATCCAATTAATCATCATTTAATTATCTCACAAGTAATTATACAAAAATCAAGGTTGTTACAAACATTTCTTGTAAAAATTACATCCTTGGAATTTCCTTTGGGAAAAGTCATAGCAACATACTTTATCTCATCAACACAAGGGATAAACATAAAAGAGAAAAGCTTGAGTTTAGGAATTTCTTACCCCCGTGATTTGAAGATAAAAAATCAAGATATGGACGCTCAATGAACTCTTTAATTTCTCAAGTATAATCATTGGGATTTTCCGACCATTGAACCTTCAAGAGTGACACACTTTTATTATGAAGGCGTTTAACCTTTGTAGTAAGAACACAGACGGGGTGCTTCACGAATGGAAGAGGGAGGCCTCAAGTCGCTCTAAAACATGCGAATCAAGTGCGTAATCAGTATCTCTTGGACACTCTCTAGTTGTGAGATGTGAAACACGTCATAAACTCCTAAAAACTTGATCAGGAAGTGCTACTCTATAAGCCATGGGATCGATAAACTTTGTAATAGGGAATGACCCGATATAACGGGGAGCCAACTTCCTTGTCTAGCTGAAGTGTACCACCACTTTAAGATGAGATGCACAAATATACACTGAGTCGTCAACTGAAAACTCAAGAGGCCTCGTATAATTGTCTGCGTAGCGACTTTAAGCTTCCTTCATCCTTTCGCTAATAAGAGTTATTCTCTCTGAAGCATCTCAAATAGAATCGGGGTCTAGAATAAGCTTCTCCCCGAACTCAAGCCAACAAGATGGAGAACGATACAGTTTGCATTGTGCCATGTAAAACCTCAAATGGAGCCATGCCGATAGAAGATTGGTAGCTATTATTATATGTGAACTCAACTAAGGGAATATGATCCTCCCAGCCAATAAAAAATCAAGAATACAGGCTCGAAGAAGTTCCTTCAAGATATGATTCACCCGCTCAGTATGTCCATCTGTAACACCTCACATTTTTAGTTAGAAATGACGAAATGAGAATAAATTAAATTAAAAATTTAGAATTAAGAAAAACAGACTATAGCATTGCATTTGTCTTGGAATTTTAGTTCAGACAGACTCCTAGTTTGCGTAAAAAGGACAACATATAAAGAAGTTATGGGCTTTAGAAGTTTGTATGCACATAAGGCTTATTATACATAAACGAATAATTAATATCAGAAAAATCAAATTTACTAATGCGGAAACAATGGGCGGGAAAGAGACCCGTTAGGGGTCGACCCCTGCCCTTGGGTGTCAACCCTGGGTCGACCCCAGAAGGGGGGTGTCGACCCATGGGTCGACCCCCGCTCTCGATCCAGGGAAAATTCCTATGTGCGAACGTGGACTACTTTTTTAACCAAATTCTTTGCTGAACACCAATAAAAAGCTTGTAGAGCCTAACCTAAACCTCATATATTCTGAGACGCCGTATATTCTCTGCCATTCTTCTTCCTTCTCAAATCTCTTCAGAAAAAGAGAATAATTAGTTTAGGAAAATTCTGATTTAAGATCTGGGGGAAAAGAATGAATGTATATAAAGAAGGTGTTTAGAATTCTATTTGAAGTAAGGTAATTCCTTGGATCTGTTCTATTTCAATTTCTCCTCTTTCTTCCTTTTTCTTTTAGTTAAGAATTGTGATCCATGGTTATTTAGGTTCTAAATTCAGTTAGGAGAACCATGGAATGCTAGATCTGGACCAAGTTCAGGATTTGGAAAGCAATTAGGTGAGTCAATTTAAAATATACCTTTTTGATAATGGTATATTTATCGTTTGACATTCCTCGTTAATATGAAATGTGAATTTGCTAGAATGTTAAAACGTTAATATGCTGAAATGTTCATATGTTGAAATGTTAATATGATGAAATGTAAACCTGTTAAAATATGTGTAACGATTATTGTTATATACCTACATTAACTGATTACATGTTCACCTGTGACATATTATGTACTTGAACCCTTAACTGTAGAAATTAAGATAATTACATGTTAGATTGTTAGATAAGGATAATTACATAATTGATAGTTACATGTTATTATTCTAGAATGGAGCTAATTACATATCAGAAAAAACATGCAACATGATTGTAAGTTAAAATGGAATTAACATGATATTAAGTGTGACATGTAAAAATAGAATAACAGTAAAAGTTTGGAAGAATGGACACACCTAAATTATATGGAAAATTTACAGGAAATAGAAAACTGTAACCGCACTTAGAGACGAGGTTAAATTCAAGTTATGGTAGAAGTATGCCCGAAACCGCCTGACAAATTTAGCATCCACAAATTTTTAATCTAATGTGAGAGGTCTAGTGCATAAATATACATGTAATGGTGCTAAGACACGAGGTTAAATTCGACTTATGGTAGAAGTCTTCCTGGAACCGCCCAACAAATCAAACATCCACAAGTTGTTAATTTAATGTGAGAAGTGTAACACCCTACGTCCATTAATGTCACTCACAAAGGGAATGCATTAACTTTCATGGAGCATTTTAAGTGAATATAGAACAGAAAATCACAACAAGACAGATATAAAGCAGTACTTGAAAATTTAAAACATTATTTATTGCAGCAGAAGGTAAATATGTTTGGTTACATCATCAAAACCAAAGACTAGAGTCAAGTACAAAATATCCATCTTGACAAAATCAGAGTGTATAAAAATAAAAAGCATAATCCCAACTTTAATAGCCATGATAAAAAATAAACTGAACTTCACTTCAGCAATCCAAGTACTTCAGAAAAGGTCCAAGTCAAGTTCCACTAGTGCTAGTCCCACCCTGAGTACCTGAGGGGGGGGGAAGGAAGAAAAGAGGCGAAAACAAAGGGGATCAGACATAAAGTCTGGCGAGTATGATAACTTTAACAATATAACTTTTAAAGTAACTAGGATAAGCTATAACTGGAAGATAAGGTATGATTGTGAAACAAATGACAGAGTCAAACAAGAGGAATAAGATAATGTTAAGTCGCGCTTCCACATACTTAAGGGTAATTACTAAGTTAAACCGAACTAATACTAACTGCGCCAATACTAGTCACTCTA
This sequence comes from Allium sativum, assembly GCA_030737875.1. Lineage (NCBI taxonomy): Eukaryota > Viridiplantae > Streptophyta > Magnoliopsida > Asparagales > Amaryllidaceae > Allium > Allium sativum. Next base: position 4,571 of record JASFAX010007638.1, on the reverse strand, counting down.
AAAGTTGATCCCGCCGACTGAACATAACATATGTGATAATGGTAGTTTCGTGTACCCCTAGTTGTTGTCATAGGCGCCGCCTGCCCCTATCTCCATTAGTTGCACCTACTACCCACCCCATTTTAATTACAATATTTATAATATGGTAGTTGTACTCCTAGCTTCTGTCATAGGTGCCGCCTGCTCCTATCTCCACTAGTCGTACCCACTACCTTCCCCATTCGATCGGCTCCCTAACTCGTAGATACCTGTGCTGGTCCCATAGTGGGGTGTATCACTCCCTAAAGTGGAAATCCAATACTACCAGAGATGCACGGCTTATACCTACACGATGCAACAACGTCTTACCTACCAGCCCAGGCCAACACACGCACATGAACCCGTTGGACTTGCGTTCCACCGCTAACCCGTTTTGGCCTCTTACAGTCTAGCCCAATACGCGTGTCCCGTCCTCGACTTGGGTCGAGCCCACAGAGATACTCATGGGTTACTGGTTGAAACGGGCCCCCATTACTTGACACAAGCTTTCCACCTAAGCTTGGCCCCCACTAATACAACCCACTTAACCCCTTCTTATTCATGTCCACTTACATGTTTAAATTTGGTTAAGTGTTTCTATTCGTATTTCCACATGCCACCCAAGGCACCCACTTAACCCCCATGTCCTACTTACATGTTTATCCTGGTTAAGTGCTACTAATCGTATTTCCTCATGTCACCCACTTAACCCCCATGTCCCACTACATGTTTACTCCGGTTAAGTGTTACTTACTTTATTACTACTGTAACCCCTGTAGGACCTCTCACATTAGGCTGGCATTTGTGGCTGCTGGATTTGCCCGGCGTGTCCTGGGTAGTCTTACACCACAAACGAGCCTAACCTCGTGTCCATACAACCGTTACGCATTTAATTTGGGCCTTTGACCTCTCACATTGGGCTAGCATTTATGGCTGCTGGATTTGCCGGGCGGGTCCGGGCAGTCTTACACCACAAATGAGTCCAACCTCGTGTCTTAGGCATTGATTATTATACATAATCTTTTCACCCCAAATTTGGATTAATTATCCCTATTCAAATTTGTCAGTAAATTCCAAATTTAATTATGTCCATAATTTGTCACCTAAATTATGTTCATCTGTTTATGGTATATAAATTATACCAATTAACATCACCAATTAATTATATGCCTTTTTTTAAGGCTTATTTCAATAATTGTCACTTAAATTATGTCCATTACTGCACATTAATTACCAATTAATGCCTTAATTAAATTTTATGCCTTTAAGGCAACTTACACTGATATCATTATGCAAATTATACCAATTAGTGTCTCTAATTAATTATATGGCTTTTAAGGCCATTACATGCCAATTCACAATATGTGTATATTTAATATTCCCCCCATTATCCCCGCATCGTTCGTTCGCTTAACATGAAATATATATATATATATATATGTATGTATGTATCTATATATATATATAAAACTAGTAAATAGTCTAAGACATAAAAGGGGAAAACATCACAAATTTGCACAACACACAAAATAGATCTAACTTGCAATTAAGAATTACAACATAACTTGCATAGACTTTGTATTACCAAGGGACTAAAATCATAGATCGAAAAGGCGTGAACTTGCATGTATGAATATAGTTTTTCACCCAAACTATCATAGATAATTGTCACAAACTTGCACAAACTATGTATGTCATAGTTCCAACATAAAGGTGTAAACTTGCATAAACTATGTATGTCATAGATCCAACATAAAGGTGTAAACTTGCATATCGATCTGAGCATGTAAATTAAGGTCACATGTTTACATATAAACTAGCATTTGTATCTCCACAATTCACATATGAACCTATATATATTCCACCTACAACTTGCATAAGATTCATAAATTTACATATGATTTAACATCCCAAAACTTGCATAAGATTCATATATATATATAACACATGGTTAAACATCCCAAAACTTGCATAAAATTCATATATATATAACATGTGATTTAACATCCCAAAACTTGCATAAGATTCATATATATATAACATATGATTTAACATCCCAAAACTTGCATAAAATTCATATATATATATATATATATATATATATATATATAGCATATGATTTAACATCCCAAAACTTGCATAAGATTCATATATATATAACACATGGTTAAACATCCCAAAACTTGCATAAAATTCATATATATATAACATATGATTTAACATCCCAAAACTTGCATAAAGTTCATATATATATAACATACGATTTAACACCCCAAAACTTGCATAAGATTCATATATATAACATATGATGTAACATCCCACAACTTGCATAAAATTCATATATATAGCATATGATCTAACATCCCAAAACTTGCATAAGATTCATATATATACCATATGATTTATCATCCCAAAACTTGCATAAAATTCATTTACAAATTTACGTATAATCCACAAATGAACTTGCATGTGACTATCATCTCAATTGAATAAAATTTTAATGTCATAGCATAATCAAGTTATACTTGTATGATTAAGCATAAGGAACAACCTACTAACATAGATTAACAACTTGTTATATGTTTACATCATAAATAATACAAACTAGCAAGTCATATGAATCACAAACATATTCTCATAATCCAAAGATAAGCATATCACAATTAAATTAAGAATTATCTTGTCAATGAAATCATACTCACAATGAATCGGATTAGAGATGAAGACAGTGTGTTCGTTGTTGTTTGAATCTTTGATTTGTAATTTCCTAAGCTTCAAGAAAAGATGAGCAACTCCAGCGGCATGATGGCTATGGTTCCAATTTTATTTAGGTTTTAGAATGGGGCTTTGGAGTGTTTATATAGGAGTAGATTTATTTACAGCCGTCAGATCACTCTAGAATCCATCTAGGCCTTAGAAACCAAGAAATGATGTCAACAGACCAACCAAAAATTTCCACCTAAGCCCTAAAACATAAAATTTCATCATAGACCATTTAGGGCCGATGGGACCAATTCCAAACCTCCTGAGTCGACCCTGTGGTCGACCCATAAAATAGGTCGGTTTGGTGTTTTGCCTTCCCATTTCCGTTGTTTTGAATTTTTTTCTTAAATTTTAGGTTGAATTTTATTTTATTTATATATATGTTTATATATATATATATATTTCTATCTTCCTAATTAACCATTTTCATACAAAACCACTTTTTGAACTGCGTTCACACTAAGCCATTTTTAAGCCATTCCCTTAAAACAAAAATATGATGCTGGCAGGGATCGAACTCTGTACCCCTTGTATGCAAGTCACGTGTTCCAACCAAATGAGCTACTAAGTCTTTTGCTTACAAATCTTAGAACAATGCTAAACATTATTCTTTAATTTGTTATTTTAATATTCTCAGAAAATATGGGGTGTTACATTCTCCCCTCCTTAAAGGATTTCGTCTCCGAAATCTCCAAGTTAAGGAGAATGTATATCCTACCATCCAATCATCCATCTACTCAACCATCAATCACAGGCATCCATTGTCCTTAAAAGATTTCTAATGCCATATGAACATATGCAAAGTGTGTGTATATGATTCTTATCTAATGCAAAATCAACGGGTCTACTGATTCAGTTGACCTCCTTAATGCAAATCATGATAGTGCCATGCATCCATTATGTATGCAAAAGAGTCCTAATGATACATATTAATTCTATATGCGTGCACAACCATTCATCTTAATGTAGCATCCATATGATAATACAACCATTATTCAGTCATTAATTTAAATATGCACAAATATTTATATGCAGTATGAAAGTGATTGAGCCGATCTAGTGCCTAATGTGTGTGTAAATGCATCCATGAGCAACCACTAGCAAACACTTGCATCCACTTGCATCCACCAAACATAACATGTCTCAAACACATGTTTACAACCATAGGACTGTTCTTAACTAAAGATCGAAGATGTCATCGCAAAGACATTCTAAACGATAGGACAAGTATAAACAAAGCGGTAGAAAAGGAGAAGTTAAAAAAACATACCTTTAAAAAGAAAAGGGTACAGCGTACGCATCTTGTCTTCCGTTTCCCAAGTCGCGTCTCTAAGATCATCTCCCCATTACACTTTGACCATCTTGACCTCTTTGTTCCGTCGCTTTTTGACCTCCGATCCAAGAATGCGTGTAGAAGCTCGTCTGATCGTGGCATCTCGCTATACTTCCATTTCTTTGAGCATGCTCGGCTCCACCACCTCCGCCGTATCATGTAAACACTTACGCAAATGCGAAACGTGAAACACGTCATGAACTCCACTAAGCTAGTTGCCTCTTCTCATCTCCCTCCAAAATCCAAGATACATAACCTCAAAAGATCTTCAAGGATTTTATTCACACCTTTCTATTCATCCATCCGTCTGTGGATGATAAGAGATGCCCGTACTTTCCACCTTTTGCATATCACATTTTCCTCTTGCATCGAAAACTGCACCAAGTCCTGTCCCGCAAGCATCGGTTTACACTGTGAATGGCTTACTCCCGTCTGGCAAAACTGGAGTTGTCGTCAA
>JASFAX010007637.1:0-21348 GCA_030737875.1 Allium sativum | reverse complement strand
TAATTTCTGTGGCAAAGTGGGGCACTTAGTGAAAGATTGCCGGAAAAAGAAGGCCAAGATGAATGGTGGGTGCTTTTCTTGCGGTGAGACGGGCCACATGGCTAAGGACTGCCCAAAGAAACGAGGACATGGGCAGAGGGCTGGATCCACCTCAGGGGCACAGGTTCATGTGCTAGAGGCGCCACCTCTGCAACAGCGAGGTATAAATACTTCTGTAGAAAGTGTAGTTTATCTTTATGATCACCCCGTTCGCACTTTATTTGATTCTGGCGCATCACACTCCTTTATCTCTTCTGCTTTAGTAGAATCTCTGCACCTAGAAACTAGTATGGTAGAGGGCCCCTTAACTGTTTCAAACCCAATTGGGGGCCCGGCTCATTTGTCTATGATCTGTGTGGGATTGAAAATTTCTATTCTAAGCGTAGAATTTAAATGTAGTGCCTTTGTTTTGGGCTTTTCGGGATATGGTTTGATTTTGGGCATGGATTGGCTATCCAGTAATGGGGCCATCCTTGATTGTGAGAAAAGGGTTGTTAGGCTCCTGACCTAGCTCGGTAACACTTTGGAAATTTCTTGTAATCCCTCGTATGCGGTTATGCTTATTTATCTTGAATCGCTAGATGCCTCTGTTGAAAATTTGCAATCAGTTAGAGTGGTCCGGGAATATCCGGATGTCTTCGAAGAGGTGAAGGGCTTGCCTCCGAAGCGGGAGATAGACTTCCGCATATATCTTGTAGATAATGCAAAGCCCGTTGCGTTGCCCGTTAGACACATGGCTCCACGGGAAAGAAAGAGCTCAGTAAACAGATTAAAGAGCTTCTAGAGAAGGGGTTCATTAGAAGGAGCATCTCAGAATGGGGCGCTCCAATGGTGTTCGCTACAAAGGCGGATTGTTCACTCCGTCTATGTGTTGACTATAGGGAGCTCAACAAGCTAACGAAAAAGAATAGGCACCCTCTTCCCTGAATTGACGATCTGTTTGATCAACTTGTAGGAGCGTTTTTTTTCTCCCAACTCGATTTAGCGACCGGTTTTCATCAGCTAAGGGTGGCTGAAGATAGCATCGATAAAACGGCATTCAGAACCCCAGACGGCTTCTTTGAATGGATTTTCATGCCTTTCGGCTTGACAAACGCACCTGCTTACTTCGTGGACCTAATGAGTAGGGTGTTCAGAGATTTCCTCAATACGTTCGTAGTGGTCTTCGTAGACGATATCCTTATCTTCTCAAAGAGTGAAGAGGAACATGCTCAGCACTTAAGGGCAATCATGGAAACTCTGCGAGTCCATCAGCTAAAAGCCAAATTCTCCAAATGCCACTTTTGGAGAGAGGAAGTAAGATTTCTTGGGCACATAGTATCCAAGGAAGGGTTAGCTGTAGACCCGGCTAAGGTAGTAGCGGTGCAGGATTGGAAGACACCAAAGAACGCAACAGAGGTCCGAAGCTTTCTCGGGCTAGCAGGCTTCTATCGAAAATTCATCAGAGACTTTGCAAAGATATCAGCTCCGCTCACAAAGTTGACCAAGAAGAATCTAGTGTTCAATTGGGACTTGGATTGCGAGTTTGCTTTCCAGCGACTGAAAAGGGCTCTTACAACAGCCCCAGTTTTAACGTTGCCAGATGGAAGCAAGATGTTCACAGTTTATACAGATGCATGTGGGACAGGGCTAGGCACTGTCTTAATGCAAGAAGGAAGGGTAGTAGCTTATGGCGGGAGGCAGTTGAAAGTGCACGAAAAGAACTACCAGACCCACGATCTTGAGTTAGCCGCCATCGTCTTTGCACTCAAGTCTTGGCGACACTATCTCCTAGGCGAGAGGTTCGAACTTTACACTGACCATAAATCGTTGAAATATCTTTTCTCGCAGAAAGATCTTAACTTGAGGCAACAGAGACGAATGGAGTTTCTTGCCTCGTATGATTTCGAGATCTCCTACACTCCGGGCAAAGGCAACATAGTGGCAGACGCGTTGAGCCGAAAGAAACTGACCCTAAGCCCGCTGTTTGTTGAAAGACAAAGCCTAGAGTTTATAGGCAGTTTTGACTTTAGGCCCTCCGATTTTGTACCAGGCTTGCTAGCATCTCTCGAAGTACGCCCGACTTTAGTGGACTCAATAGGGACAGCACAACGCGAAGACCCTCAGCTTGTGGAGACGATTGATAGGCTAATTAGGGGTAAGACTTCAAGTCAGCTCAACAGATACTCCATTGACAATAAGGGTTGGCTAAGGCGAGACGGAAGACTATGCGTCCCACAGACAAGGGATTTAGTAAAGAAGGTTCTCGAGGAAGCACATCACTCCAAGATGACGATACATCCGGGCGGAGATAAAATGTACAAGGACATAAAGCGAACTTTCTTTTGGAACGGCATGAAGAAGGACATGGCAGATTTCGTTTCTAAGTGTATGGTGTGCCAACGGGTTAAGGCGGAACAGAAAAAGTCTGGCAGTCTTCTACATCCTCTAGAGGTCCCGCAGTGGAAGTGGGATAGCATCTCAATGGACTTCATTGATGGGCTGCCTAGGTCTAGGAGAGGCAACACTAGCATTTGGGTAATAGTGGATAGGCTTACTAAAAGCGCCCACTTTTTACCTGTCAAAGTAAAAGAACCGCCTCATCCCTAGCATCTCTTTACCTCAAGGAAATTGTTCGACTCCATGGAATACCATCCAGCATTGTTAGTGACCAAGACCCTATTTTCACAAGTGAGTTTTGGCGGAGTCTGCAAGAAGCGGTAGGCACACAGTTGTGCTTGAGCACAGCCTATCATCCCCAAACCGACGGCCAAATAGAAAGAGTGAACAGAGTGTTGGAGGACCTTTTAAGACTGTGCGTCCTTGACTTCGGAGGAACGTGGGAAGACCATCTTCCTTTGGTGGAATTTGCCTACAACAACAGCTATCAAGCAACCATCGGAATGGCGCCCTTCGAAGCTTTATATGGAAGACCGTGCCGATCACCCACTTGTTGGTGGGAGTCTACTGATAAGCTCATACTTAGACCAGATATGATCCGAGAGACTTCAGAGAAAGTAGACTTAATACGAAGAAGGATGAAGACGGCCCAAGACAGACAAAAGTCCTACGCCGACAAGAGGAGGACCAACCTTGAATTTGAGGTTGGGGACAGAGTTTTTCTTAAGGTATCTCCACTAAGGAACGTTGTTCATTTTGGAACCACAGGAAAGCTAGCACCAAGGTTCGTAGGGCCATTCCCTATCATCGAGAAAATTGGGAAAATGGCCTATAGATTAGAGCTACCCGAAAAATTGGTCGGAGTTCACAACGTCTTTCACGTTTCACACCTCCGAAAATGTCTACATGAATCTGCTGAAGTGGTAGAGCCAAATATCCTAGAAGAAGCTGAAGTGGAACGCGAAGCGACCGTAAGGAAAGTTCCAACCCGCATATTAGGAACGGAAGTGAAGAAGCTATGCAACCGCGAAGTCAAGCTCGTCAAAGTTCAGTGGAGCGACGCCGAAGAAGATGCAACTTGGGAAACTGAAGCTAGAATACGCGCAGCCTACCCTTTTCTTTTCGAGGGTACATCTTTGATCTTTCCTTTTTCCTTAAGTTGCGCTTTTATCTATCTTTTTAGGTATACCTCCTCGACCTTATCTTTTAGGAAGAAACCCTTTGGATGAAAACATGTAATTGGAACATGTTATGGATGATGATTGCAAGTGGTTGCAAGTGATTGCTAGTGGTTGCTCGTGGTTGCATATACACACACAATCTAGGTTTTAGATCGGCTCAGTCACTTCATATTGCATATGCATATATGTTTGCATTCGTATATGGTTGAACTTTAATGTGTTGTCATATGGATGTTGCATTTGTATGAATGATTGTGCACTCATGTAGAATCATGAATAGGAAAATTTGCATACATAATGGATTCATGGCACTTACATAATTCGCATTAAGGAGGTCAACTGAATCAGTAGACCGCCTGATTTTGCATTAGATAAGTACATGTACACACACACACTTCGCATATGATCATGAAGCATTAGAAGTCTTTTAAGGACAATGGATGCTCGTGTTTGATGGATGAATAGATGGATGTTTGGATGTTAGGATATTCATTCTTCCTAACTTGAAGATTTCGGGGACGAAATCCTTTTAAGTGGGGGAGAATGTAACACCCCGTGTATTCTATAACAGTGAAATTCACAAATTAAAGTATAACTAATTTCAAATCAAAGAATTAAGGGAAACGGGATACGCCATTGCGTTCGTCTCGGAATTCTGCTTGAGATAGAGTCCGAGTTTGCGTAAAACGGACTCCGTATGAAGAAGATATGGCCTCCGGAAGTTTCAGAATTCAGTTTAAAATTCGAATAGACGAAAACAGCTCAGAAAAACAAATTTAAAATTCAAAAATCGGGCCCAATTGGCCAGGGCGGGAAAATTCCCGCCCAAGTCACCCAGGTCGACTTGGCAGTCGACCTGGGGCTAGCCAGGTCGACTGGGCAGTCGACCTGGGTAACCCGTGTCGACTGGGGTGTTGACCTGGCCCCTGGGCCAGGTCGAACCCAGCCCACCCTGGCCGCCTGGTCTATGTTTGGTCGATTTTCTAAGCCTTGCCTTGTCACTAGGGCTAGGTGTCAGCTCCTGGTTGGTCCCTCCTTTGAACGAACGGCTATTATTAAACCAAGATTCAACGATGGTCTAAATCAACTCACAAACTCTATAAAAAGGACCTAAGACTAACCCTAATTTACACAAACTAAAATGGAGATGAGACCGTCATGCTGCTGAGGAGAGACTAAGGATAGCCGTCAGAAATTGGGAGACAATTAGGAGATAAATCAAAATCTTAAAGCAACGTTAATTGAATCAAAGCAACGCCTACAACAAAGGATAACATCTCCAAATTCAGAATTCAGATTCCTGGATTGAAGATTCGTCATATGTTGTAAGTAGAGTGCTATTCCGATGTGAATAATTAATTGCGTTTGATTTGTGTAAAATGCGAAATGGAATGTTATGGTATACGATTGGACATATGCAAGTATGTGATTTGCATTGGAAGTTAACAACGAAATGGAATTGTGGCGATAATAATCTATAATTGTATGTTATTTTGATTCTAAACGATTTGAAAATGTTATGGTATACGATTGGATTCATACAAGTATATGATTTATGTTGACAACCATATGTTGTGAAATTTTAATTGGGATTCATGCAAGTATATGATTCATTATTATGCTAATATGATGTACATACTTTTATGATCAATTTTAGTATGTAATTGGATATGACTAAGTACTATAGTTTATATGAATCTATGTTGGAATTAGCAAATCATACTTTTGTATTAGAAACAAAAGTAAGCACCTTTATGAACATGACTAAACTATGTTTGGTATTATGCCTAGTTAAAACATGTTTTAGGCCTAAGTTGTTATCAAAACCATATGGTGATATATGTGACACAATTAAGTTAGATTTACATTCCAATTGCAAGTTTACATGAATAGAATGATTCATGTTTAAGTATTATTTATGCCATGATTACATGAATAAAATGATTCATGTTTAAGTATTATTTATGCCATGATTATATGAATAGAATGATTCATGTTTAGGTATCGTTTATGCCATAATCATATGAATAGAATGATTCATGTTTAAGTATTGTTTATGCCATGATTACATGAATAAAATGATTCATGTTTAAGTATTGTTTATGCCATGATTATATGAATAGAATGATTCATGTTTAAGTATTGTTTATGCCATAATTATATGCCGTTACAATTGCAAGTTCACATGTGCCTACTTTATGTTAATTGAATCGTTCGTTGCAAGTTCATGCGTTCACACTCCCCTTTTTCATGTTACCTTATAAACACCATGTTATAAGCCTCCCCTTTTCATATGGCTAAATTGGGTTTAAATATTAAACCCAACACACCTTACATTGTAGCGAACGTGTAAAACGGGGGTAATGACATTTGGGTTAAAATATAGAACATATGGTGTAACACCCCGCCTCCGCTAGGGTCACCCGCAAAGGAATGCACTAGCTTTAGAGGGGCATTATTGGTAAACATGCACAGAAATATCACAAGACAGAACATATAAAATAGCGGAAGTAAAATCGAACTTTCATAAACATTAATAATTAAGGTCTAAAGCCTTTTACATCAGAGTACATCAAAACCTGTCTTGCAATAGTAAAGAAGCATAAAGACTTTTTCATAAATTATTCCCCGTCTTTAAAAACAGTAAAGTAGCCATAACCAAGAAAAGTCCAAGCCATCCATGATGACCTTTAAGCAGAAGAAGTCTGAACTAAACGACAGTATTTCCTCCCTGTAACCTGGGGGGGAAACGGAAGAAAAGAGGCGAAACAAAACGGGTCAGTCAAAAAGACTGAGTAAGCCCTATCTACTATCAGCATAAAAACTAGTAAAGTTAACTGACATGAGAAACTGAGATGAACATAAGCATGATGACAAGATAGATAAGCTAAATCAAAATAACATGATGAACTACTGAACTCAGATAAACTAAGGTGTCATGATAAATTACGATGTCAAGATAAAACAAGGTATCCCATCGTCAGGTTCCTATTAAGTATAATATCCCCAAGATATCTATTACGTATAACGTCCCATGGTATCTATCCTGTATTTTAGCTCTGCACCTACCGTACTAGTATCCCCACCACATCATGTGTTAACCATGAATGACCCTTACTCAAGAGTCGTGTAATGGTCCATGTCAACCTAATATATCGCATATATAGGTTACTCAACTTGTATGTTTTATTCCCTGTAAATGTTCAGTCCCTTGCCGTAGACCATACGGGCTTTCCCATGAGATTCTATACTACTTTAACATAGTTCCATGATCCTTAAGATCGTTTTGGATTGTCACCCTATATCTAACTAGGGTCTTTCAACATGAATCATCGTTTGTACAACTAGGACTTATGCTACCTAGGGCTACTAGGGATTATGCTTACCTATTGCACGTTTTTGTATCTCGGTTTTGGTTCAACCACCCAGGGCCACTAGGATTTACGCTAACCGTCAACCGCGCCCTTTTTCCCACGCATTCATCGTGAATCGTTTTTCCATGACTGTATGCACATGTATCACATCGTGCCATCCGAGTCCTGTCACAGGGCAGACCAGGAAATACAGGACTCGGTCGGGAGCTTTCGATTTATCTGCCGATGCAGATGCTAAGGTCTGTTTTTTTTCTATACGTGGCTATGGTCCCACGAGACCACTCCCTCAACTAGTGAAAGACAAGACAGGATAAATCCTGTATGAGAACACACTACTGGCCAACCCACAATCCTAGCCTTACGGCAACCATAATTAGATAGCAATTATGGTCTTTTGGGTGTTCTCTGCCTTTCCGTACGTACACGCTTGACCAAAGATGGTAGGTAGCCTGACGAAATGCTATCTAGGGTACGACCGTGTATCGTCGACTATCCCCTATCCATCCCCGTCTTTAGGTCGCTCGTATAGCAACCAAGGCATATTCTTGGTTCTTCTAACGCAGACCTTAACCTCTCATGAGCCTAGTATGATCACCTGGCAGCTCATAGAGGGATACCAAGAATATCCTCACGTTCCCCGAAGCCGCTGCTTCGTTACCCAGTTCGCTGGAGCCTTTATCTAAATCAGATACTTGCTCCTACTCGTATACTTAAACGATGACCTACTGTATCAGGTTACTCATCTATCTATGAACTGGTCTAAATTTCCTTGACTAAGAATCATTACTTAGTTATTCTTCAACTAAGGTTTACCACTTAGCCTTATTCCCGTTATCCTTGTTAACTACGGTTATCCACCTAATCCTCAGAACTAGGGTTTACATAATGGATTAAGTGTCGCTTAAGTTCTTGACTTAACCAGTCTACAAATCATGTCAAAATTGGCTAAGTATCCAAGTTCAAGACTTAACCCTACAAACCCTGCTCAAGTTGGTTAAGTATATATTAACTTGACCCTATCAAATTACTGAGTCAAATCGGTCAAGTGTATTTAAGCGATTCGTGACTTAGCCTTATCATGTTATCACATTAGATTGGTTAAGTATTGGTTAACTTAACCTTATCAAATAACCGAGTTGGAGTGTTTAAGTATAGGTTACTTAATCACTTCAAAATTACCGAGTTAGATTGGTTAAGTGTTGGTTAACTTAACCACTTCAAATCATCGTGTTAGATTAGTTAAGTGTTTAACTTAACCCCATCAAACTACCAAGTGGGATTAATTAAGTCTAGGCTAACTTAACCCCATCCGATTTCCATGTTTAGACTAGTTGAGTCTAATCTTAACCCCATCCATTAACTGTATCTTTCGGTTAAGTGTCATTAAGAAAACTTACTTAACCTTACCAAATTATCGTGTTGGATTGATTAAGTATTGGTTAACTTAACCCCGTCCACTAGTCGTATAAAAATGGTTAAGTGTCATTAGGCAAATCAAGTTACTTAACCTACCCAACCTTGTCATGTTTTGTTAAGTATCATTAGCCTAATCAAATTACTTAACCCATTTGTCCATGTCATATTTGGTTAAGAGTCATTAATCAAATTAACTTAACCCTATCATGTGGCATTAATTACTTAATGCACCTCAACCTCTCACATTAGACTTTGTTGTGGTTACTTGTTAAGCCGGTCGGTTCCAGGTAGCTTTACACCACAACTTGGTCTAACCTCGGGTTCAAGCACAACATGACCAACTTCTCACATTGGGTCCTATTGTTTGCAACTACTAGTTAGGCCGGTCGGTTCCGGGTAGTTTTACGTTGCAAACTCAACCCAACCTCGAGTTGGTCACTTTCATGTTTAGTCTAGTGTCATGTTCATATTCAAGTTTTTAAGAATATGGGTAGACCTAACTTAATAGGTAAATTTCCAATTCCATAGTATGGGTAGACCTAACTTAATAGGTAAATTCCCAATTTCATATTTTCAAACATACTCACATGCCAACTTCCATGTTATATTTCAAGTCATGTTTTCAAGTTGTATTTTCATGTCATTAGAAATTACCCATAACATAACCCAACGCTTTTAAACTCGCATATACGTTCGCAACAACGTAATGGATTAAAAGAAGAGACTTGGCAAAGGCATGACAAAAATGGATATTAAGCCACAAGTTAATCATGGTGGCAAATGAGGCACAAATGTGTTCATTAACTTGCATGTTACATTCTTAAGCCTCAAAAACATGCATAAACCCAAACTTGGCACATAAGCGAATCATGGTGACAAAAGACATGGAATGATGACTAGTAACTCGCATATATCATCATATAAGGGTTATGACTTCGTATGCAAGTTGACATAAAGGTTATGAGGGTTCTCATGTTGCATAATGCAACATTTCAACATAAAGGTTGTAGCTTTTAGCCCACAAGATCAAGATAATGACTTCATAAACTTGCATGACATGATAGCATGTATCATACTCAATGATCAAACCCAAACTTGCAACATGAACATTTAACTTCATAGTTAATATCTAAGAGTAGGGAAAGGGCTTACATTGCAATGAAGGCACAAATCGATTAAATTAAAGATTGAGACAAAGCCTATGCATGCCATCATTCAAAAACCCAAAGATGAAAGCTCCAAATCATTAAAAACCCCATCTTGATGAACAAAGGTCAAAGCTTTGGCCTTGAAATCAACTTGAGAAGCTCTCATACTAACATAGGGACTCTCTAACACTCACATGATCATGAAACCTCTCATAGAAATGAAGTGGAGGCTAGGGTTTTGAGTGGAGGCCATGAGAGGAGCAATTTTGCCATAGTTTAGTTGCATGAATGAATAATGAGGATTTAGGAGAGGGTTAGGGGCTTATTTATAGAGATTAGGATTAGTTAGGACCCTTAGATTAACCCTAAGACCAACCTGAACCACCAGATTTCGAACCAGGCCCAAAAACCTAGCCAAGACAGAAAATAGGTGCACCAGGCAAAACTGCCCGGCCACCATAAGTCGACCCCCAAGTCGACAGGGCTGTCGACTTGGGTCAAGCCATGTCGACTCCCAAGTCGACAGGGCTGTCGACTTGGGGAGCCTGGCGGGAATTTTTCCCGCCTAGCCTTCCACCCCTAATTTTCGAAATTAGAACTCGTTTTTGAACTTGAATTTTCTGAAAACTTCGTCGGACCATAACTTGGTCATACGGACTCCGATTCTCGAAAACTCAGACTCTATTTCGCGTATTTTTCCGAGACGAACGTAATGGCATAGCCCGTTTTACTTGATTCAGAATTTAAAATTAAATTCTGCCTTGATTCTCGTCTTAACATGTTATCGAAATACGGGTTGTTACATTCTCCCCACCTTTTAGGATTTCGTCCCCGAAATCTCCAAGTTAGGAAGAACATATCCTACCATCCATCATTCATCTACTCAAAACATCATCCACAAGCAACCATTGTCCTTAGATGATTTCTAATGCTGTATGAATATATGCAAAACGTGTGTGTACATGTTCCTTAGCTAATGCTAATGATCAGGCCTGAATAATCTTTCTAATGCAAAAATATGTATAGTGCCATGAATCCAACATGTATGCAAATAGTCCTACTCATATAGATACTATATGCGTGCACAATCATTCATTCATATGCAACAACCGCATGATAATACATTCGATTTCATCCATAAACAAGTATAAATACTCGTGCATATGCAATATGAAATGTGACCGAGTCGAGCTAGTATCTAATGTGTATTCGCGTATCCACGAGCAACCACTTGCAACCACTTGCAACCATATCAATCATAACATGTTTCAAATACATGTTTACATCCATAGGGTTCTACCTAGGATTCCCTGAAACAGGGTCGAGAAGATAAACAAGACAAACTCCTTACGGGGTTTGTAACAGAAAATAGGACCAAGAAGATGTCCACAAAAGATAGCCTACAAGTAAGCTCTACAGAAAACAGGGATCAAGGATATACTCCCAAAAAGAGGTATCATGCGCGTATCTAGTCTTTGACCATCAAAGTCGTATTTCCTTGAGCTTAATTCCATTGTGCCTTGACCGTCTTTTAACTTCGCGATTTCGTAGATTCTTATTTCCTGTTTCCATAACATGAGCTGGAACTCATTTCTTCGTCGCCTCTCGTTCCACTTGCACACTTGGCGCAAACATGACTGCGTACTCATGATCTCATGCAAGCTTTCCAAAATTCACTAATGAATCTTGGATCTCGTTTATATACTATAAGGTATTCCATGTAGAAGAACTTTCTCTTGAAAGTTAACAGATGTCAACCAGGTTATCAAGCGCACTTACTAGGGTGATCTCTATAACCCATGCATAAATGAAGTAAACCATCCGTCTTATCGGCGAACACCACTCGATCGGGCTTCAAATTTCCAATAAAGGCATCAAGGGATTCTAAGTAACTAGTCATGACAGAACCTCAAAAAGGTTACACGATACTTCGAGGGTATTACCAGGACTAGTCAAAAGGTCTAACTACCCTCCTATCAAAACCGAGAGTGGCACCCCCTACTGGATAACCACTTCATCCCTAGAATCCATCCATAGCTTATAAACATAAGCATTATTTCCAAACTCAACACTTGGCATAGACATTCTCAAATCCAAACAGGTCATGTATAAATGGACTGATTCTCCAATAGGACTTTGAGACAAAAATGGGATTCTCTATTACGCTAGTACTTAAGGTGCAGAGACTCAACTATCGAAGCAGACTTAAATGATACGAAAAACGAAGTCCTAACGGGATGATAGAGAAGAAAAGCTAAACCTTTAACAAGATCGTTACCCTCCTTCCGAGGTACCCTAGAAATGAGAGCATACTATTGCCCTCCCGATGATCTTGTCCTTGTCCCATAATACTTAACCATCCGCCCCGTTTTACCATGCCAAAGGTATTCTCTCGTCATGGGTTTCATTGTTCATCTTTCTCCCTCCTTTGAGAACTAAGCCATACCAACAAGTTGCTCATCCTTAAGCTCGTATCCTTTATCCTCTTTCTCACTATCCTTTCTTATAACGCGACCACTGGTCTCTCGAGAACCACCTCCATCGTATGGAAAGCACTTTCGTAGATAGAAAAGACTAGTCGCAGTTAAAACCACTGTGACTACAGATGGAGGAAAGAAAAGGAAAAGAGATTCAATTAAGGAAACAAGGATAGTGCTAATGGCCTTTGCGGAATAGCCTTTTTCTTTTAAAAGAAAATTTTCTTGAAAAATGCTTCCTTATAAACGATTTTCAAATAGTTTTCAGAAGGTCTTTAAAAACTTTTGCCCAGTCTGGTAACCTTCTGCTCTGATACCACGTGTAACACCCCGCCTCCGCTAGGGTCACCCACAAAGGAATGCACTAGCTTTAGAGGGGCATTATTGGTAAACATGCACAGAAATATCACAAGACAGAACATATAAAATAGCGGAAGTAAAATCGAACTTTCATAAACATAAATAATTAAGGTCTAAAGCCTTTTACATCAGAGTACATCAAAACCTGTCTTGCAATAGTAAAGAAGCATAAAGACTTTTTCATAAATTATTCCCCGTCTTTAAAAACAGTAAAGTAGCCATAGCCAAGAAAAGTCCAAGCCATCCATGATGACCTTTAAGCAGAAGAAGTCTGAACTAAACGACAGTATTTCCTCCCTGTAACCTGGGGGGGGGGGGAAACGGAAGAAAAGAGGCGAAACAAAACGGGTCAGTCAAAAAGACCGAGTAAGCCCTATCTACTATCAGCATAAAAACTAGTAAAGTTAACTGACATGAGAAACTGAGATGAACATAAGCATGATGACAAGATAGATAAGCTAAATCAAAATAACATGATGAACTACTGAACTCAGATAAACTAAGGTGTCATGATAAATTACGATGTCAAGATAAAACAAGGTATCCCATCGTCAGGTTCCTATCAAGTATAATATCCCCAAGATATCTATTACGTATAACGTCCCATGGTATCTATCCTGTATTTTAGCTCTGCACCTACCGTACTAGTATCCCCACCGCATCATGTGTTAACCATGAATGACCCTTACTTAAGAGTCGTGTAATGGTCCATGTCAACCTAATATATCGCATATATAGGTTACTCAACTCGTATGTTTTATTCCCTGTAAATGTTCAGTCCCTTGCCGTAGACCATACGGGCTTTCCCATGAGATTCTATACTACTTTAACATAGTTCCATGATCCTTAAGATCGTTTTGGATTGTCACCCTATATCTAACTAGGGTCTTTCAACATGAATCATCGTTTGTACAACTAGGACTTATGCTACCTAGGGCTACTAGGGATTATGCTTACCTATTGCACGTTTTCGTATCTCGGTTTTGGTTCAACCACCCAGGGCCACTAGGATTTACGCTAACCGTCAACCGCGCCCTTTTTCCCACGCATTCATCGTGAATCGTTTTTCCATGACTGTATGCACATGTATCACATCGTGCCATCCGAGTCCTGTCACAGGGCAGACCAGGAAATACAGGACTCGGTCGGGAGCTTTCGATTTATCTGCCGATGCAGATGCTAAGGTCTGTTTTTTTCTATACGTGGCTATGGTCCCACGAGACCACTCCCTCAACTAGTGAAAGACAAGACAGGATAAATCCTGTATGAGAACACACTACTGGCCAACCCACAATCCTAGCCTTACGGCAACCATAATTAGATAGCAATTATGGTCTTTTGGGTGTTCTCTGCCTTTCCGTACGTACACGCTTGACCAAAGATGGTAGGTAGCCTGACGAAATGCTATCTAGGGTACGACCGTGTATCGTCGACTATCCCCTATCCATCCCCGTCTTTAGGTCGCTCGTATAGCAACCAAGGCATATTCTTGGTTCTTCTAACGCAGACCTTAACCTCTCATGAGCCTAGTATGATCACCTGGCAGCTCATAGAGGGATACCAAGAATATCCTCACGTTCCCCGAAGCCGCTGCTTCGTTACCCAGTTCGCTGGAGCCTTTATCTAAATCAGATACTTGCTCCTACTCGTATACTTAAACGATGACCTACCGTATCAGGTTACTCATCTATCTATGAACTAGTCTAAATTTCCTTGACTAAGAATCATTACTTAGTTATTCTTCAACTAAGGTTTACCACTTAGCCTTATTCCCGTTATCCTTGTTAACTACGGTTATCCACCTAATCCTCAGAACTAGGGTTTACATAATGGATTAAGTGTCGCTTAAGTTCATGACTTAACCCGTCTACAAATCATGTCAAAATTGGCTAAGTATCCAAGTTCAAGACTTAACCCTACAAACCCTGCTCAAGTTGGTTAAGTATATATTAACTTGACCCTATCAAATTACTGAGTCAAATCGGTCAAGCGTATTTAAGCGATTCGTGACTTAGCCTTATCATGTTATCACATTAGATTGGTTAAGTATTGGTTAACTTAACCTTATCAAATAACCGAGTTGGAGTGTTTAAGTATAGGTTACTTAATCACTTCAAAATTACCGAGTTAGATTGGTTAAGTGTTGGTTAACTTAACCACTTCAAATCATCGTGTTAGATTAGTTAAGTGTTTAACTTAACCCCATCAAACTACCAAGTGGGATTAATTAAGTCTAGGCTAACTTAACCCCATCCGATTTCCATGTTTAGACTAGTTGAGTCTAATCTTAACCCCATCCATTAACTGTATCTTTCGGTTAAGTGTCATTAAGAAAACTTACTTAACCTTACCAAATTATCGTGTTGGATTGATTAAGTGTTGGTTAACTTAACCCCGTCCACTAGTCATATAAAAATGGTTAAGTGTCATTAGGCAAATCAAGTTACTTAACCTACCCAACCTTGTCATGTTTTGTTAATTATCATTAGCCTAATCAAATTACTTAACCCATTTGTCCATGTCATATTTGGTTAAGAGTCATTAATCAAATTAACTTAACCATATCATGTGGCATTAATTACTTAATGCACCTCAACCTCTCACATTAGACTTTGTTGTGGTTACTAGTTAAGCCGGTCGGTTCTGGGTAGCTTTACACCACAACTTGGTCTAACCTCGGGTTCAAGCACAACATGACCAACTTCTCACATTGGGTCCTATTGTTCGCAACTACTAGTTAGGCCGGTCGGTTCCGGGTAGTTTTACGTTGCAAACTCAACACAACCTCGAGTTGGTCACTTTCATGTTTAGTCTAGTGTCATGTTCATATTCAAGTTTTTAAGAATATGGGTAGACCTAACTTAATAGGTAAATTCCCAATTCCATAGTATGGGTAGACCTAACTTAATAGGTAAATTCCCAATTTCATATTTTCAAACATACTCACATGCCAACTTCCATGTTATATTTCAAGTCATGTTTTCAAGTTGTATTTTCATGTCATTAGAAATTACCCATAACATAACCCAACGCTTTTAAACTCGCATATACGTTCGCAACAACGTAATGGATTAAAAGAAGAGACTTGGCAAAGGCATGACAAAAATGGATATTAAGCCACAAGTTAATCATGGTGGCAAATGAGGCACAAATGTGTTCATTAACTTGCATGTTACATTCTTAAGCCTCAAAAACATGCATAAACCCAAACTTGGCACATAAGCGAATCATGGTGACAAAAGACATGGAATGATGACTAGTAATTCGCATATATCATCATATAAGGGTTATGACTTCATATGCAAGTTGACATAAAGGTTATGAGGGTTCTCATGTTGCATAATGCAACATTTCAACATAAAGGTTGTAGCTTTTAGCCCACAAGATCAAGATAATGACTTCATAAACTTGCATGACATGATAGCATGTATCATACTCAATGATCAAACCCAAACTTGCAACATGAAAATTTAACTTCATAGTTAATATCTAAGAGTAGGGAAAGGGCTTACATTGCTATGAAGGCACAAATCGATTAAATTAAAGATTGAGACAAAGCCTATGCATGCCATCATTCAAAAACCCAAAGATGAAAGCTCCAAATCATTAAAAACCCCATCTTGATGATCAAAGGTCAAAGCTTTGGCCTTGAAATCAACTTGAGAAGCTCTCATACTAACATAGGGACTCTCTAACACTCACATGATCATGAAACCTCTCATAGAAATGAAGTGGAGGCTAGGGTTTTGAGTGGAGGCCATGAGAGGAGCAATTTTGCCATAGTTTAGTTGCATGAATGAATAATGAGGATTTAGGAGAGGGTTAGGGGCTTATTTATAGAGATTAGGATTAGTTAGGACCCTTAGATTAACCCTAGGACCAACCTGAACCATCAGATTTCGAACCAGGCCCAAAAACCTAGCCATGACAGAAAATAGGTGCACCAGGCAAAACTGCCCGGCCACCATAAGTCGACCCCCAAGTCGACAGGGCTGTCGACTTGGGTCAAGCCATGTCGACTCCCAAGTCGACAGGGCTGTCGACTTGGGGAGCCTGGCGGGAATTTTCCCGCCTAGCCTTCCACCCCTAATTTTCGAAATTAGAACTCGTTTTTGAACTTGAATTTTCTGAAAACTTCGTCGGACCATAACTTGGTCATACGGACTCCGATTCTCGAAAACTCAGACTCTATTTCGCGTATTTTTCCGAGACGAACGCAATGGCATAGCCCGTTTTACTTGATTCAGAATTTAAAATTAAATTCTGCCTTGATTCTCGTCTTAACATGTTATCGAAATACGGGTTGTTACATATGGGTTGGCATGTTTGACGCATGCCAACAACCTTGAAAAACAATTAAGTGGCATAAATAAATTTTAATCAATAAAGATGAATTTGAATAATGGGCCGCAAATATTTACATATAAAAAAAAGAGACAAAATATGTAAATGTAGAAAATACGATGTGTTTAACCCGAGGTTGGATTGAGTTGTGATGTAAACCTGCCCGGAACCGCCCGGCTATCCAGTATTCACAACAATACCTATCCAATGTGGGTGGTTAAACACGGAGCCCAATAACGACCCGAGGTTAGACTGAGTTGTGGCGTAAGACTGCCCGGACCCAACCGGCTACAGGCAGCCACAACAATACCTGTCTAATGTGAGAGGTCGAGGCTTTAATAAGACAATTAAGGCTGAGTCGGGATTGATAGGATTAAGTAAATTGAATTAATACTTAATCAAAATGGAACATGCTAAACTATACAGACTGATTGGGGGTTAGGTTTACCAAACACTTAACCAACTTAGCATGTTGGCTAGAAATAGAAAACCTAGTAGCGGGGGACCCTTTTCAGCAGTAACCCTACAAGGTGTATCAGGATACCCTGAATTAGGCAGGGTGGGGCAAGATTACTGGGCTGACTGTAAGAGGTCAAATCGACGGCGGTGGTGCAGCAGTGTAGGTTCTAACGGGGTGCGGGCGTGCACACACCCCGGCGCAGAAAAATAAGGCACTGGGCACCAGTAGCATACCTGTGCATTCTAGAATTGTGTCGGGCCGCCACCATGGGACTTGATACACCCCATGGTGGGACCAGCATAGGTAACTACAACATCGGGGGCCGTAAGACACATGTAACTATGCGAGTAGGAGCCGATCATCAGAAATGGATCACTTCACCCTGATTATGGGGTGCCTGTTGGGAACTAGTTTATATGGGTACAGAGATTAATATGGGGTACGATAGTATCCGACCCTAGACAACTTAACTTAGTTTATGATGCTTTCCCATTTCCAGTTTATGCTTATCATACCCAGTTCTTTATTCATAGACTGAATAGTCCTAGACTTACTCAGGCTTTATGTCTGACTCTACTTTTCTTTCGCCTTCTTTTCTTTCGTCCCCCCCCCCAAGGTCCACAGGGAGGGAATACCGCAGATTGACCAGTTTTCACATCCAGCTTGAAGAGAAAGAATGTATTGCTTGGATCTTTTCCGTTTTTGGGCTATGGCTTTGGGCAGCAATTATGGGACTTTTGCAGTTTATTTATGTTTTCTTTATGCTTCTTTAATAATGTAATCAAGACAGTTATGAAGATGTTATGTTTTTGGAAGAATTGTAAGACAAGTATGGCATGTTTTTGTGAACATGTATTTTAATGAAATAAAAGATGTTGTTGTTTTCCGCTGTTCAAAAATATGTGTTCTTATATCTGTCTTGTATATCTGTGACTTATACTTATAAACCTCCACCAAAATTAGGGCATTCCCTTTGAAAGTGACCCTAACGGAGGTGGGGTGTTTCAATCCACGTATATTTAGATTTTCAAATCAATTCTTCACATGGTTAAATTACTCAACATTCACATTTCAGTTCCTTAGTATAATTTTCATGTTAAATACATTCAACCATCACATATCAAGCAAACCAAGCAAAATCAGTTTATTTCCATTCTATATCGTCTACAATATTTTATAACGATATATCGCCATTTTTATTTATTTAAAAACAGCCATATTTAATTAAACGACGTTTCAGGTCGTGCCGAGGCACTGGCGCTATTTTTCCCCAAATTTGTTTTACACATATATGAAAATCTAACCGTTGGATCTTCACAAATTTTATATCATTAGAAAGATCTTTTCAAAAAGAATCCAACGGTTTTGGTTTTGGGAAAATCCGACGGTCGGATCTCCCGCACTAGTCGTTTGAAATCACGATTTCAAAATACGAACTGCAGCGTCGTTATTCGATTTAATTTAATTATATTTATATTTATATATAAATATAATCAATTATGGCGCTGTTTTTCTTCAGATTTGAATTAAACATTTCAGACAATCCAACCGTCGGATCTTTACAAAGTTGGTGCCGTTGGAAAGATATTTCCAAGGCGAACCCAATGGTTGCGGTTTCGGGAAAATCCGATGGTCGGATCTCCCGCACTAATCGTTTGAAATCATGGTTTCAAAACACAAACTGCACGACCATGATTCGTTTTAATTTTATTTATATTTATATATATATATATAAATATAGTTCATTCGACGATTTCAATATCGTTTTCACTTCAAATATTTCACTAATGCCTTTAAATTTTGGAAAATTTCGCCATAACCACCTTTGTACGGGAAGGGCTGGGAAAATTCCCTAATAGCCACATGGGCGTCTCATCTCAAAAAGAAAAAGAAAAAGCCAAGCGGCTAGCCAATAGGCTCATAAAATCATCACCCAAGCAAAACAGTAAACATGTACCTATTTGTTGGGCACACAAATTTATTCCTCTTCTCTAGCCTCATTGTTATGACCTGTTCAATAAATATGCGTGTACATATGTGCAATTCTTATCACTTATCATTTTCCATTCAACTTCTTATTTGATTCAATTTGGTTTAAAGTCACCAATCATTCTAATGTTGCATACATAAGCAAAAATCATATCATTAGCTAATTAATGAATATTTTAACTCATGCATATTTATTTGAACAAGTGGTTATTTTTAACACTTCACAATTCACTTAAAAATGATATTTTTGGGCGAACTAAAATATATTTCAACACATGTCCATTTTATTTAGTTCCTACACTTGTTAAAAATAATATTCATAGCAAACAAATATATATTTCAACACTCGTATATTTTTAGCAAATCACATACATGATAAAAATGGTATTTTTATCATCTAAAATATTTATTCAATACATGAACGTTTTTAACACTTCAAATTTTCAATAAAATGTAATTTTTATTGTTCGATCTTTTTATTCAACACATGAACCTTTTCAACACGCGCACTTCTCAACACATGAGCTTTTCCACACATGGATATTTAATATAGTTGGTACATATAAGAAAGATGTAATTTTTATTGTTGAAACAATTTATTTATAACACGAATATTTTACATACTTCTTATAGATAATAAAAATGCGATTTTTATTGGTTTAACACTTTATTCATTCAACACATGAATTTAATTTTCAACACATGACTTCTCAACACATGAGCATTTCCACACATGGATATAGTTTCAACACATGACTTTAGTTTCAACACATGAAAATAATTTCAACATATGAAAATAATTCTAATACATGAATATTATTCAAAATTTCAGCAGCATAACGGCAGGGTAGCTAAAACCAGCACCGTCCCGAGTACGGCGCCTCGCTCTACCTTAAAACCTCGCGGTTTTTGACAATGGGGATTTCATACATCTAATTCGCACGCCGACGAGTATGATTTTTCTTTTCCACAATTTATTTCAAATTTGTTTTAATCACCAATGGGTATTTTTCAACCACAACCAAACAATATCAACCACAAACAATCCTATCAACCATTCGCATTATTCACCATTTTTTCACACCAATTCACAAACAATAAATATCGTCCATGGTTTGTGGACGAGGGGAGTATATATATATATATATATATATATATATATATATATATATATATATATATATATTCGTATATAAATATATTTTATTTCCATTCCAACACACATATCATTTAAACAATGCATGTATAATTCATACTTCGCTCATATAACTTATACCACACGTGTACATGAGGTATACAACACGTGTATAATTTATATTTCGCTTATATAATTTATATATGACATTTTTATTCACATTGCAGTTTAGAAATCTCACATTGGTATTCGAGGTGCTAAAAATTGTAGCTAGCTCAGAAAAATCCGCGATCTCTTCTAGATTGTAGAGAGCGTCCTTGCGGTCACGATGTTTCCTGTTTCATCGAATTTCGTTAACACGCCATAAAGATATGATTTTTCAAAGTTTGCAACACTTAATAGTGTTTAAATCAGTTTAAATATACCAAAGCCGATACCTTTCACGTTTGTTCAAAACTAGGTCTGCAGTTTTCGCGAAAACCGAGGCTCGATACGACGATCGGAGGGCACAACGTGGAAGTGGGTCGAGATGGCTTCAGGCGCGTGGCAGTGGCGTCCAACTCGGTGGGGCCCAGTGCTCGTGGCGACGGCGGAAAGTTCCAGGCTTTGGAGGAGGAAATCTCGAGGTAGGAGCAACGATAGGGGGAGTTCTTTATATGGATTTGAAGAGGGGAAGGAGAACTACAAAAAGTTCAACTGGGGGTGGGGCTGATTCGGGCTGTGGCGATCGGAAATCGCCAGGGAAGGGGAGAAACGGGTTTCCGTCGATGTCGAGGGGGGAGGGCGGGGGTTTTCTGATATATTTTTTTAATTATGAATGGAGAAATTCTATTGGCCGATGGTTTTATTAAATTTTTAAAATTGTGTTTCTCCACACGGACACCAATTCAAACCCAACGACTATCGCCCCTAGCTAAATACCCCTATCCCGGACATAATGGGATATGTTTTGTAGGCCAATTCGACCGTTACAGTCAGTTATTGTTCAAATTAAAATATAAAACATTCAAATTCTGTTTTGAACGTACATTTCAATTTGCCAGGGC
>JASFAX010007636.1:0-21360 GCA_030737875.1 Allium sativum | reverse complement strand
AGGAATTCATTTTATCATTTAAATTTCATATTCCAAAAGCCAGAAATTTACTTAAAATAGGAAGGGAACCATGTTAGGCTTTCGCAATTGTTTGAGCACATTAGGGAGACCTTAATTAAACTTAACACTTAGTGGAGAAATAAGTATAAAAACATTCGAAAGGTTGATAGTTTGCCTAAGGACAAAACTACAGGTTCATGGTCATCCTATGGTAAAAATTTAAGGTGTGCGATGGATAACCCACACTAATTGTTTGAAAGGTTCTTAGTTAACCTAAGTATAAAACTGAGGGGTGCGTGGTGGCTAGCCACTATTTGATAGAGAGTTACTTCATAAACTTATAAAGATCATGGTTGATCTCAAATTTAATTAATAAGTGGTTAACTTGTAGACAAGTACTTGTAAAACGATGGCAATTCATAGTTGTTAAGATAAATAGTTAGGAAAACAGAGATGAGGAACCTACATCTTATTGCTTATTACATACCGTTATCATCATTATTATTACTTTTATGCTTCTAGACATCAAAAAAGCAGGGGCATTGGCTTGGTTAATTTGATTCTAGATGTTAGTGAGAGAGAAACCCTCTCCGTTAATTGGCATGGTCTCACTAGACATTCATTTAGTTTGGATACCAAGAGTTAAATTTTTACACCGGTTTATTGACTGATCTAAAGTTTTTTTCCCTTGAACTCTTCGGTACTTAATTGAGTTGATAAGAGTTAAGATCTTTCAGATTTTCTTCTTCAAATAAGCTTCCAGCTAGCTATTTTAGGAGTTTTAATATCCGTTATGTGTTTTTATTTGATTGTATATAAAGATAAAGTTATTTATTGCCTATATTAGACTTTGACAATCTAAGGGTCATCTTCATATGTCACTCTTGAAGATAGTATCTTGTAATAAATATATTTTGATTTAAACAAGTTTCACATGTGAATGTAATGAATATTTATCAATAAATGTCATTATGAAATGTTTCATTTTTTCCGTGTTATTTGATAATATGATTCATCAATAATCTATTTTCTATCATTTATAGTTAATATTATAGATGACTGCAGGATCTATAGTTCTTAGCTTTAGGCCATAGAGTATCGGGAGTTACAATTTGTTGTGAGAGTATAGGTTTATGTAAACTTAAAAAATGTTCTCTTAAAAAGATTTTCAAATTTAAAACAGAAAGATCAGAGGAAAATACCAGGGTATAGGATAACGATATAATAACATACTTGTATATTGTATTATATAAGTATATTCTTAGCCACACACTCTTAGACCTTCGTTTGGTATCTTACTAAGGTTCGCATGTAAATCAAAGAAAGTAAGATATAGAGAGAAGGAGTGGAAAAGTGAATCTTGGTGGAGGAAGCACTACAACCAATGGAAATACCCAACCATAAGTTAGAAGGAATTGAGGTCATAGGGGAAATACGAATGAGTGATGCAACCCTACTAGTTTATATATGGATTATGTACCAGTTATTTGTTTATATGATGCAAGTTGAAGCTAGTGTTGCTACTGGAGGAGCTAATCCTATGGCATTAATTAGAAATGACTATGTAAAACTGAGAAGGGATTATAATATTCTTGGAGGAAAACAATTTCTTGGAATAGAAAATGTTGTGCAAGTAAAAAAGAAAACCATTTACTACATTGTAAATGGATTTTTGAAGACTTAGGCTTGAATAATGTGCAGAAGAGAAGACCAACCTTCAGGCAACTACAAGGGAATTCTTTATACTTTTGGAATGGAATTACGGGTGGAACACCAAAAATAAGTGAATACTTGGTCTAACTTCCAGTAAATATTTAGAGCTAGATTTGTGTATGAAGTAGCTTGGTCCTTGTTGCTTAGAAAGTTTGTTGAATTAGTGCAAGGAGAGATGTTGATAGTTTAATATGCTACTAAGTTCAATGAATTGTCTCATTATGCTCATGGTACAATTGACACTTACATTAGAACAAATAAGAAGTTTATCTAGGGATAAGACCAAAGATTTCTAGGGCAATTATGCCATACTTGAGAGACATTAGTGACATGACTATGAAAATCCTACAGGGAACCAAAGCTTTCAGGCAAAGAAGAGAATATTCTTTAAGGGAAAGAAATCTCAGAAGTGGGAAATGCTAAGAAGAAGAAATTTGAGGTTGTTTGCTTTAAGTGTGGTGAGAAGGGCCATTCTGCAATGGAATGTAAGTCAAGAAAGGCTAACAAAGCTAATGGGTAGCAATATGTGAGATTGTGTAGTTGTAACAAATCAAGACATTATAAGAATAAGTGTCTAGAGGTAGCTATAGGGAAAGATCTTGCTTTAGAACCTTTATCATTTTGACCCACTGATGTAGAAAAAGAAAAAGCTATGCTGGAAGGATACCTTTTGATTCGTAGCATACCAGCAAGATTTTTTTTGGATATTGCATCACATTCATTTATCTCTAAATGCATGGTTAAAGTTATCACTAGTACCAACATTCCTAGTTACTTTCTTTAATGTAGCTAATCATATTGGAGGATATGCAACCTTGGGGATGAAATGCAATAAACTAGAATTTCATTTACTAGGTTACACATTCATTTGTAGTTTACATATTTTTGATTTTGAGGGTTTTAGAATCATCTTGGGTATGGAGTGGTTAAAGCAATATGATGTGAGGATATTTTGCCAAAGGAGGGAAGTATTTTATGAAACATCCGAGTTGTGATAGTCGGATTGTAGACCTGGTAGAGAGCGCAAGTCCATATAATTTTTCTTTATTGGGTGATTTGGAGTTCGAAGATGAGTTCCTATCATTAAGGAGTTTGAAGAAGTGTTTGAACCAGCTATAGGCACCAAAGAGAGCTATAGAATTCATAATAGATCTTGCACCTAGACCCGAGCCAGTCAGTAGGCCACCTAGGCGGATGACACCTACAGATATGAAGGAATTAAAGGTGCGGTTAGTGGAATTAGAAGGAAAATTTTTTATTTATCCTAAGCAGCTGCAATATTAATCAGATGGCTCATTAAGGATGTGCATTCATTGTCATATGCTCGACGAAAAGATGTTAAACAATAGATGTCATTTGATAAGAATTGATGATCTGTTCGACCAGCTAAGTGGAGCTTAGTATTCTCTCAATTAGATTTGGCTTCTAGTTTTCATCAACTACGAGTGGAGGAAGACAGTATTTAATTGATAGTATTTTGAACGAGATATGGATCTTAGAGTGGATGGTTATTCCATTTGGATTAACAAATGAGCCTTTGTGTATGTGTTTGATTCTATATCTAGCTTTATGCTAGTAAATGAGTTGTGAAGTACACCCCTGATTTATGAGAATGTCCTACTAAAATCCCTTATGAATTATTCTTCCCAATTGTTTGGTTAATGATAAGTATCTCAAACTATTGTACATCTTTATACCTATTACTACTACTGTTGACTAGATTGACCTGCGTGTGTTATTGCTCAGTTCAGACTAAGCTTTTACAGGTATTGCCAGCTATTGTAGATATCTTTTGCTTCCGCCTCGGATCGTATTGTTTTGGGCTACTTAGTTCAGCTAATTTGTTGTAGATATTATATTTGATCCTATACTCTGATGATGTACGTTTTTATTTTGGATTCGTTGTGTATATTGAGGTTGTATACCACACTTTGCGACACTGTATGTTGTATACTATGTGTACATGTATCTGATGTCGGGTCATCTATTCTATGATGTATGTTGTATGGGTTAATCATGTTTGTTCTGAATTGGCATTGGCTACCATAGTATTGTATTGAATAAAAATTAAGAGTGTGTATCCACACAAAAAATTGTGCGTTTTGTCAATACTCTTGATGTTTATTTAATACAAGACTTATGGATAGTTGCTCCTAACAAGCCTTATTCTCTGCATTAGTAGATGACATTCCTAGAAATTCTCTTTACTAACGTGGGTCTTGGAGTGGGGCGTCACAGCTTAGTATTAGAGTTGAGTACGAAACATAATGAGATTAACACAAAGCAGAATACGAGCAAACACAGTACATGGCGATACAATATAAGTGTTGTAAAATGAATCCTTCGTGTCCTTTCGTTGAATTGAGTCATGCTTTTGGGTGTATACCCTTTAGACCTTGTCCTTGTTTAGGGTAGATACAGAATGGGAATATGTCTAGGAATGAATTGATTTATAATTCCATAGTATTTCTTATAATTTAATGCTTGAATATATCTTACACCTATATTTTAATCCTATCGTATCTTATCTTTCAGTTGATGGCTAGTCGAGGAAAGAGGCAGCAGACGGGTACTGGACCGACCAGTGGTCTAGATCCCGAAGTGGAGATTAGGTCGTCCAGCGATCCATAACCCACTGAGGATACCAGACTAGTTGGTAGTTCTCCTCCTGAGTCTGTGACCTTATCTACCGATCAGTAGTTGGAGCTTATTAGGAGCACAAAGCCTCCTGCTCTACCATGTTCCTCACACCCACGCAAATCAACCTTTGCCCGCATGTGCAACGACTTCTTCCATCTTGGTAGGAAGTTTTTCCTTGGTTCTGAGTCAGTTTTGGAGGTCCAGGCATGGATCTATACCTACAAGCGTTTCTTTACTCGCATGGAGATTTCCGACCATCACCGAGTCCTTGTAGCATCGAGTATCTTGCAGGGGCAGTCTTTAAATTGGTATGAGTTATCGATCGCTAAGGTTATGAGGCTTCTCTTGAAAGGAAGCAATTTCGTGAGCGGTTTGAGCTCAAGTTTGTTCCTGATTCCGAGAAAGAAGTTTTGGCACATCGTTTCCTTGATCTTAAGCAAGGAAAATCGATATTTTTGAGTATGTATCATCTTTTAGGGCTCTTTCTAAGTATAGTTTGGAGCATATCAGCACATCTTACAAAAAGAATCTCAAGTTCATATCTGGTTTGAAGAAGTAACTTAAGAAGTCATTGATGTTGCGACTTAAGTTGTCCTTTGAGGAGATGTTCTATGCAGCCCATCATCTCGAGGAAATCGAGAATGAGAGGGAAAGTGGTTATAAGATTGAGGTCCGTAAGAGTTTTGAGAAGAAGTACCCTTTTCATAAAACTAAATCCTTTCCTGATAAGAAGAGGAAGCCGTTGGGTCAGGATTTTCAGTTTAGTGGAGCACTACCTGCCAAGCAGGGTTACATCAATTGTGGAGCTGGTGACCATTTTGTGTGTGATTGTCCTAAACCTTACATTTTCCTCTGTTGCAAGAAGGAAGGACATTTTTCCTTTTCTTGTTCTTCTGATTTTAGGTCCAGCAAGCCAGGTAAGCTTAGTGTGATGGATCCTGGTGGCGGTTCATCTCAGCAGAGAGGTATGCCCTCTATCCTTGACGGTTCTCTTTTATTTCATGATAGCATGATTCGAGTCTTATTCAATACGGGTGCTTCACATTCATTCGTATCAAAAGAGCTTATGGATATTCTCTCTTTGGATGTTTCTTACATTGTGACTTCTTTGAAGATAGCGAATCCTATTGGGGGATTCGCTATTCCTAGTTTTTTATGTGATGATGTTGAGATCTTTATTTGTGGTTATTCCTTCTGTGCAAATCTTCCCATGTTTCCTTCGCTTGGATTTGACATGATATTGGGTATGGACTGGCTCGTATGATACAAGGCCAGGATTTTATGTGTCGAGAGAGTTTTGTATTTTCGCCATCCTGATTTGCCTTTGCATCTCTCTCTTGTTCTTCGTGATGTTGATTGTGATTCCAAGGCATTCTTATTCTCTCTTCCTCGAGACCATGATGATGATGATGTGTCTTGCATTACTGTTGTTTATGATTATGCTAGTGTCTTTAAACCCGTTTCAGGGTTGCCATCCAAACGAGCTATCAATTTCCGTATAGGTTTGGTTCTTGGTGCTCATCCTATTAGTCGGCCTCCTACATGGAGGTTGACTAAGGAAAATGAAGAATTCATGAAGCAGCTTCTCGAGTTTAAGTCCAATTAACTCATCCAGTCTAGTTCTTCATCGTGGGGTGCCCCGATAGTCTTTGTTAGGAAGTCTGATGGTTCTCTTAGGCATTGCGTCGACTATCGCAAGCTTAATGATCTTACCATCAAGAATTGTTATCCGTTGCCCAGGATGAATGATATGTTCGATCTGATGAGTGGAGCTAAGGTCTTCTCTCAGTTGAAACTCGCCACTGAGTTTCATTAGTTATGAGTTGAAGAGGATAGCATTCCTCGCGCCTCTTTTCATACCCGTCATGGCTCTTATGAGTGGCGTATCATTTCGTTCGGTTTGACCAATGCCCCAGCCTTCTTTGTTGATTTTATGAATCAGGTGTTTCGCGAGTATCTTGACAAGTTCGTGCTAATCTTCATCAATGATATTCTTTTTTATTCTAAATCTGAAGTTGAGCATGATAGTCATTTGAGAATTGTTTTGAGTACACTCCTCCATCGTCAGCTTAAGCCAAACTAGCTAGATTCCACTCTTGGGAGAGGCAAGCTCATTTTCTTAGCCACATCATTTCAGCCGAGGGAAATTCTGTCGATCCATCTAAGATCGAGGCCATCTAGCATTGGAAGCAGCCTGAGAATGTGTCAGAGATTTGTAGTTTCTTGGGATTGGTGGGTTACTATCGTCATTTTATTCATAATTTCTCTCGCATCATGCTCTCTCTTACTTGTCTTAGCCATAAGAGTGTTCGCTTCGATTCGTCTGATCAGTGCGAAGATTTCTTTCAGCGATTGAAGGAACTGCTCACTCATGCTCTTGTTTTAGTGGTTCCTAAAGGGAACTAGGATCTTTTTGTTTATGCCGATGCTAGTCATTGTGGTTTTGGTGTTGTGTTGATGCAGCGTGATCGTGTTGTAGCTTATGCTTCTCTCTAGTTGCGCCGAATGAGATTCGGTATGCGACTCGTGATCTTGAGCTTGCAGCTATTGTGTTTTCTTTGAAAATGTGGCATCGTTATCTTCTTAGCGAGCACTTCACTCTTTTCAAAGACCATTACTCCCTTAAGTATTTGTTCTCCCAGAATTAGCTCAACATGTGTCAGTAGTGTTGGTTCGAGTTTCTTGTAGTTTATGATTTGAATATCCATTATACCTCTGGTAAGTTTAATCGTATAAATGATGCGTTGAGTTGCAAACATTAGGCAGTTATTTCTATGATGTTGGCTGAATGGGGTGTTCTTGAGACCTTGTCTCATTGTGACATTCGTGTTCGCGCTTCTTTGTCTGATTCACCCACATTGCTATTTAGTTTGGAGGCTCATCCGTCTATTATTGATCATATTAGATGCATAGAGGTGTGATTTTGAGGTGATGCACCTTATTCAGCTTTGTGAGTTTGAGTCCCGAGAAGAGGAATTGCGAGACTA
Source organism: Allium sativum (assembly GCA_030737875.1). NCBI lineage: Eukaryota > Viridiplantae > Streptophyta > Magnoliopsida > Asparagales > Amaryllidaceae > Allium > Allium sativum. The sequence continues at coordinate 14,020 of JASFAX010007636.1, read as the reverse complement.
TATTTGTGACACCCTACGTGTGACAACCCCAATTTCGACAGACCGATTTTTTTTTCAAAATTCCAATCTATTGAAACTCGGATTGGTTTGCTCTGGTATACTGCATAAAAAACAGAGACATAAAACATGTCATAGCTTAGAAATTATCTCACAGCGGAATGGATAAAATATAATGTAATCAAAATATAGCCTTACCATATTAATAATACTTCCTAACCAGTATCCAAGGCCATCATGTCCCTGACACAAATCTAACCTGCGAGTACGTTACGAGGAGGGGGTCAGAACACAAGTTCTGGTGACTGGATTTAAACTATACACTTTGGATAATCCTATGTATACCGTTCAATCAAATTTTCTTATTTATTAGGTTACTTGGGTTATCAGCACCCAAGGCTTACACACATGTCGTACTCATTTACTTTCCAGTGGATTAACCTAATATAGTATATACGTAGCTACCCCCAATATTAAGGTACACCACATGGTACCCTACTCTCACGGTCTCTACCATAACATTATCAAAATATACACAGTCCCTCATCATACGTCGTAGTGACGTACGGATAACAATATTACGTTTCGCATATATCTATCATTACTATGCTACGTAAATGTACGGACTGCAACCTTTGTTCGAATCAGACTCCATACCGGAGTAATGCCCTCAAGTCTACGATACACCACCTAGAGCTGACGTGCATGTATCTAGACTGTCCACCATACGTATCTTCAATTGTAGCTCGATGCCTCAATCACACGTCCTCTAATGTGCACCGAGTTCCACGGTAGGGCGACACAAGAAACATGGAACTCGGTCGGGAGCTTTTTCATACCTGTATAGGCCCGTCATTAAGGGTCTCCAAATAGAGATATCCCTAGGGTCTGTTTTCACGGTGGCTACGGCCCCACCTCGGCCAATCCCTTAACTAGTAAAGACTACAAGAGCTAAGCGACCGCCCCTACGCAAACAATCTAAACAACCATGTGGCATCTACCCTCAATCCCTTACCCCGATAGTGAAGGGTGAAATGGTATCTTGGGTTTAGCTCAAGTCTTTCCACATCCCACTGGCTGCCGATGTCGGGTGTCTGACGGTCTACTATTATTGTTGGTCCTGACCCTCTGCCTCCTCGTGAGACAATCGCCGAACCACCCTGGTGTCACCTCGTCACAGCATTCTGACTGCATAACTACATCTGCAGCCAAGGCCTACCCACCTAGTAGTTACGCGTAGACCCATCCTCTACGGAAACAGCCTAAGACATCTGCTGCCACGCAGAGGACTACTGGGAGCACCTTATGTACCTCAGGAAGTCGCGTGCTTCCCCTTCCAGTCCTTCGGAGCTGTCAGAACAATCAGATAAATGTGTGCTCCCCCTTGTGCCTTATAACACCATGATGATCTACCCCGTTGGGTTATTCACCCTCAAACTTGCGGACTGGTTCAAGCGCCTCACTTTTATATGTTATTAGACCCTATGTCTAAACCTTCTTTTATGCACTTGCCTTACCTCCTCAGGTTTCCTTTTAACTTGGTTATTCTCATTCACATTGAATTCTTATTCAAATTACCAAGTTTCTCTTACTTATTAATTTCAGTCATATAACTTAACCCATTTAAGTTTATTAATAAGCCCACCACATGTTATTTTCTAGATTGTGTCCCAAGGTCTGTAATCCACAACCCCTTTTTATCTTATTGTTGATTTCATCATTAAATTAACATGTTTTACTCAATATGTAAGTAAGTATATCCAATTCACATGTTTCCTAATTAACATGTCACTCACCATTTATGATTAAATATAACTTATTTCATTCCATAAGTTTTACTCATTCTTTCCCATTTAATCATAATTCCATTTTACATTGTCAATACAACTTATCGTTGTTTACTTACTAAATTGGTTCCATTAACTAAGGTCCATTAATAGGTTTCTCTACCCATTTATTATAACCTATGCTATAATTTCCTCTTGTCCCTAGGACAAGCCTAAACATTCTTATCAACGGGGTTTCAGACTTCCAAGCTTACAGATTACTTAATTTATAATTAAGTACAACTTCCTATATTTCATATATTTTCCCCCTTTTCTCAACTGGTTTCTGGCTTTCCCCATTTGCTGATTACTTAATTTACAATTAAGTGTCTCTTATCTTGTTGACATCAAAAGTTGGTCACTAGTGACGATCAACCCCCAATCGCGTGATCAACTCACGACTAAAGATAAAAAATGCAGTAAAAAGGTAAAAGAACGGGGAGCACACACAGAATTTTTATAATGGTTCGGCAAAGGCAATGCCTACGTCCACTTTATATATCATTTATTTTTCTTTTGATTACAAGTACAATGTTTTTTCTGTTTGAAGAAAAGAAAGAAAATGATTATCTTCCTTTCTTCCTTTTGAGAGATTGATATTCTGGAGAAGAGTAGAGATGAAAAGCTTATAGAAGCCGTCTGGCCAAAAGAAGTCTTTCTTTTTAATCTTGGAGGTATTTATAGGTGGAAAATGCAGCTTGGGCTATTGTGAAATGGTCCAGCCATTTCGGGAAGGCTCGGACACATGGAGTCAATCCATTGGCTCGAGTTGCGGCCGGAAGACTAACTCCACTGTTCATAAATAGTATCCTCGGAAGTTGTGGCTGACGTGGCATCCATGAAGAGGCATATCAAAAGTAGAGCTTTGTCCGCATATGGTTGACCGCCTTTATCTCCTTGGAAGTCGAGATATTAGGTGGACTGGATCTGTAGAAGATATCCATGTTGGCCCGAAATAATCGGTCGACTCACTCCGATAAACTCGGTCGACTGGGAGGCCTATTCTTCCGGAGTGAGCTGTTATTTGTTGAATCTGGACGTGGACCGATGTGTGACTGTTTTGGACCCATTATTGGCTGTTGGGCTTCCTGAAATGCGGCTTTGTATTTGACTGCGCGTTTGGACTTTGTTCGTTGAGACTCTTGCCAAAAAGAGGGTTAACACTTTGCCCCTCAGAATGCATCTTCATCGACAGAGGGAGGTATGTTCTGAAATCTGGACTGAAGTACAAACACTCGAGCTGCTATGGTCACGCTAGACCATATTAAGGCCAGAAAACCGACGGTCCGGTGTTGTATTAAGACCAGAAAACCGACAACCATCGGGAACCGTATTAAGGCCGAGATGACGATTTCCATAAGAATTGGTTCCTGCAAATACAAAACAAACCATTCTCGTTTGGAGAAGGGTGATGGGTCGAGCATTTTATTCCACTTGGCTTTAGAGGGTGGCGAGCATAAACCATGCTCGGCTTGGTGGCGAGCGTAAACCATGCTCGGCTTGGTGGCGAGCATAAACCATGCTCGGCTTAGTGGCGAGCATAAACCATGCTCAGCTTAGTGGCGAACGCCAATCTGGTTCGGCTTAGATAGGGCGAGTATTAACAATACTCGGCTTAGGGCAAGTGTTTCTCATGCTCGACTCATGTTAGGTTAGTTAGTTTAACGAGCTATGCACACTCGTGGTGTAGAGAAAGAGAGCGTACTCCACACTCGTGTTTAAGAAAATGTGACCTCACTCACTTGAAGGAGTAGGTGTTTGAAGTGGTGGTGGGCTTTCGCGCTAACCACATAGAATGGGGGGGGAGCATTAACCATGCTCGACTTAGAAATTTTACAACATGATCTACTTTTGCAAAAAGTAAAGTTCATAACTGCTAAGCAACTATTACAAAGAAATTCTACGGGGACATCGATTGATTGCAGATCATCAAGGCGTCCTTGTTATTGAAAGAAATACATCGAAAGAAAAGATAAAGAATCTAATTAATGATAATTCCGCGAGTGCTAGTCTCAGGGTCCTTTCCATTTCTAGGAGCTCGCGGACCAACCTGAGGAGCTTGGGCAGAAGGTCACGGCGGCATGGCCGGGGCGTGATCTTGGACATATTTAGCGAGTTCCCCTTTTCTGACTCGTCCTTCGATAAGATCGCGCAGATGTCGACAATCATTTGTATTATGTCCAGCTACGTTGTGGAATATACAATGCTTGCCAGAATCAAGTTCCATCTAGGTCGGTTCTCGTCGAGGTGGCCTTGCAGTGGGAAGGACTCGCGCATATCGAGATAGATATCGAGCAAAGAGGAATTGAGCTCGGTGTACAGATCGTACTTGTTTTCATTTCGAGGTCGGACATTACGTTCACCCTTTTTCGGGACCTTTCCTCTTCCTTTATTCTGGCCATTGCCATTGAGTGGACCTTGTTGTTTGGCTACTAAATCTTCAAGGCTCTCCATTTCAAGGCTGGCATCCTCTTGTCGGAGGAATCTCTCGGCCTTGGAGTAAAAATCATTTATATCTTTGGGAGGATCCCTGGTTAAGGAGTTCGAGAATTCTGATCTCTTCTGGACTCCCGCGATGGCTGCCATCAACACCATCGATGGCTCGGGCTGATCGACAGATGCTACAGCTGCATTGAACCTTTCGAGGAAGGATCTTAGCGTCTCTCCGGATCGTTGTTTTATGGTACATAAAAACATGACACTTTTCGGTCGAGAGATATGCACTCGAAACTGCTCGATGAAGCGGGTGACCAAAGTATTCCAACTACTGATTGATTCTGTTGTTAGCTGTCGAAGCCACATACCAGTTATATCCGTGAGAAAGAGAGGAAAGCACTTAGCCATGAAATTGGTTGATGCACCAAGTACTTCCATATGTCGCATGTATCGCATGAGATGAATGGTCAGGTCAGTGCGACCGTTGTATGGCTCGATGGCTGGGAACCTATAGTCTAGAGGATTTCGAGAATTTCTGATTTCTCTAGTGAAGGGGCTGCTGTTGACATTGTCTATGTCTTGCTGCGAAGAATTGCCCTGAGTAAAGCTTCAGATGATGCTTGCGAGCTGACTCCCATCTCCGAGGAGCCGTTGCCATGAACTTAATTCTGCCTCTTGAGAAGGTTCTGCACGAGGATCCAGAAAAAGCATGCTCGGAAGGGTGGCCGTTGGCTGGGCTCGACCTCCGAGATCTGAGTGAAGGTGTGAGGGAAAGTGAGATCTGGCGGGTGGTTCTGGTAAGAATGGCCCCTCTGGAACCCAATGAGTCGTAGGTCGAGCCATACCCGTAGCAAAGGGTCTAGGCTGATCCAATATAGCATGTGATGTTCGGAGGCCAGGGTTGCCCCCGTTTGGAGCGAGGTTTGGAGGGTCTACGGTAGCGTTTTCTTCCGCCACGGTGAGGATCGGCATAGTAGGATGGCTTCCCCCGTTCGAAGGGAAGGCTGTGCCAGCTCTTTGCTGAAGGGAAATAGTGGTTAGATTGGTTTGTGGTAAGACTCCGGGTTGTAATGGGAATGGCATTGATTCTGATGGACCCGGTGGGAGCTCGACCGATTCAATAGGTCGAGATATTCCAGAGAGTGGAGGCATATTTGCCAGATGATCTAGATCTTGATCGCCCGCCTCCTGAAGTTCTATGGCCACAGCTGTGCTGGTCGTTGGAAGCGATACCCCCAGTTGTGCTCGACTAGTTGGTGGGACCAAACCAGGATAAAATAAAGGTGTAGCCTAATCGGTGGCCTGATTTCGCATAAACTGAAGGTCAGCTGCTGCCCCAGTCTCGACTTGTGGAGGAATTGATGTTGAAGCGTTCAATCCCATTTCCAATCGACCGAGAAGGTGATCCATTAACTGCTGTTGTCATTCGAGGACTCTACCCTGAGATGTCATATGGTCTCTGAGCTCGACCATGATTTTATATATGTCGCCCCGGGTAAGGAATCAAGACATGTCGTCATGAGAGGAAATTTCGTGGCTTGCTTCTGCAGCATCGATATCAGCTGCATCGGCGTTTGCGGGACGAGAGGATGTTGCGTCTTTCTTTCGTTTGTTCGCCATGACCTGAGATAAGCAGGAGTTCGATGGCGTGTCGGTGCGCTACCCCTTCCTGGCGCGCCAAAGTGTTGACGTCAAAAGTTGGTCACTAGTGACGATCAACCCCCAATCGCGTGATCAACACACGACTAAAGATAAAAAAATGCAGTAAAAAGTAAAAGAACGGGGAGCACACACATAATTTTTATAGTGGTTTGGCAAAGGCAATGCCTACGTCCACTTTATATATCATTTCCTTTTCTTTGATTACAAGTACATTGTTTTTTTTGTTTGCAGAAAAGAAAGAAAATGATTATCTTCCTTTCTTCCTTTTGAGAGATTGAGATTTTGGAGAAGAGTAGAGATGAAAAGCTTATAGAAGCCGTCTGGCCAAAAGAAGTCTTCCTTTTCTCTTTAAGCTTGGAGGTATTTATAGGTGGAAAATGCAGCTTGGGCTGTTGTGAAATGGTCCGACCATTTTGGGAAGGCCCGGACACGTGGAATCAATCCATTGGCTCGAGTTGCAGCTGGAAGACTAACTCCACTGTTCATAAATAGTATCCTCGGAAGTTGTGGCTGAAGTGGCATCCATGAAGAGGCGTATCAAAAGTAGAGCTTTTTCCGCATACGGTTGACCGCCTTTATCTCCTTGGAAGTCAGGATATTAGGTGGACTGGCCCTGTAGAAGATTTCCACAATGGCCCGAAATAATTGGTCGACTCACTCCGATAAACTCGGTCGACTGGGAGGCCTATTCTTTCGGAGTGAGCTGTTATTTGTTGAATCTGGACGTGGACCGATGTGTGACTGTTTTGGACCCATTATTGGCTGTTGGGCTTCCTGAAATGCAGCTTTGTATTTGACTGCGCATTTGGACTTTGTTCATTGAGACTCTTGACAAAAAGAGGGTTAACATATCTCATTTCTCCAGTTCCCATTTCCTTATTAGTTTATTATAACTTAAGTTATAATCTTCACGTGTCCCTAGGACTAGTCTACCTATTACACAACATTTTCATTAATGTTATTTATTTATAATAGGTGATTATCATTCCTACAAGGTATGCTTATCGTAAAAGGTGTCTTTAATTACATAACTTTATTATTTATACCGGTCATGTATACCACTAGGTGTCTATAATTACATAACCTTATCGGGCTAAGTTTGTGGGCCTATATGTAAATATTACCTACCCACTATCCAACCAATTTTACTTAACCCTAACTTTAGTTCATATTCATACAATCCCTACGGATTAGATTAGGTTAAGTAGTCCAATTCATTAACATGTCCGTTTATGGTTTATAATGGGCTAGACCTCCCACATCAGGCCTGCAACTTGTGGATGCTGGATATGCCGGTCGGGTCTGGGCAGACTTCTTCCACAAGCTGGGACTTACCTCGTGTCATAACCCATCTCGTATTTGTGCACTTAGACCTCTCACATTAGGTATAACATTAGTGGCTGCTGGATCTGTCGGTCGGGTCCAGGCAGACTTCCACCACTAATGTAACCTAACCTGGTGTCATAAGTGCAATAAAAATTTCTAATTGTAATACTAGGCATTCATCTTCATTTATTTAATTCTATGTATATAATCATACAACCATTCTAATTCACATAGGTAAGGGATCTGGTATATAAATGGGACAAATCAATATGTAATATGAACAGTGGTAGTTACTGCCAATATTTTTAACAAGTCTATAACATTTAAACATTTCCAATATTTCAACTAATCTTATGTATGAATTTTCAACCATTTATGTTCATATCAGATTGCTCCTCCAAATAAAAGTCTCAAAACATAATATATGTTATGTTCCAAAATCCCATTTCAAATTATGCCCCAAATCCCAATGTATATCGCGTGTCTTCCTACATGTAATTAACTTTATTTAAAATAACATGTAGTTCTCCAATAGTGTATCATTTACCCACTTCGTTGGTTCATAAAATGGATCTATACAACGGTATTCATTTTTCTTAAACATTCAAGTAAATGTACATCTCAACATATTAACTAATTGAACATATTATCCATTTTAGCGAAATAATGCATTTCATCAAATTAAATCTTCCAATATGTTCATTATGGGGAATGATGCCAAACGATAGAGGTACTATTATTCAAAAAATATATTTTAAACTCACTCACCTTTCCTGCTTTCCACAAATTTTGTATCCGATCTGTTCTATCATCCATGGTTTTATTATTTCATGAAAAGAGAAGGGAAAGAGAAATAATTTAAATAGATTGGTTCTTCGAAGTTTACCTTTCTTTCATGATCAAATAATCTTTTATTAACGTTGATTCTCTCTTCCAAATTTGGATTCATAATTTTCCTAGGCTTATTTTCAGAATAGGTTTGAGAAGAGAGAGAGAGAGAGAGAGAGAGAGAGAGAGTAATGGCAGAGTTTCAACGTAGCTTTACAATTATGAGTTTTTGGGTTAGCTATATGTCTCCTTATATAAGAAGTTTAAATCGATGCTGACCATCTATTTTCCTTGATGGAATCTACTTTCTCCACATTGTATAGCCAATCAGAAATTGCCACATCATCAAAATTTAAATTGAACTAATAGGATCAAGCCAACTAAGAGTGCATTGTTTTTTTAACCTTTAGTTTCTTAAATGTTCAGTTTCCTTTATTTTAAATTAAATGTTCCACTTTTCTTTCCCCTAATTAATTGCATGTTTTATGGAATGAATTAATCCTTTCACATTGCCTGCAATTAATTCAATAATTATGAATTTCAAACGCCAAAATATACATCTACTTTTATTTTCAATGTTGCATTACAATTTACTTCATTAATTCATTTCTTATTTCCCTCTATATATACACACACATACATACATAAATACATACATACATATATATATTTGCATACATTCTACCTTCTATCTTTCTATACCTTTTCTATGCATGCCTTCCTTTAGTTGCATCAATTATATTAATGTTTTTTTCTTCTTATTAAAGTATCCTTTATTATTATTATTATTATTACTACTACTACTACTACTACTACATGCGCTTCATTGCATTGCATTAATTATTTTAACATTTACCTGTTTTAGCGCATGCAATTTTTTTCAAACCCTTTCTTTTTTTACTTGCACATTTAATGCATTAATCTTTTTCAAATGCATGAATCTTTTCCAAATGCATGAATCTTTTTCAAATGCATGAATCCTTTTTTTATAACATATATTCATGCATTAATTTTATAACATTTTTTTATATTATCAATGACCATGCATATATTTACATATATGCACAATCAAATATTAATAAAAATATGCGGGTTGTTACATTCTTCCACCCTTAGGGATTTTCGTCCCCAAAATTCGATGAGGGTAAAATCAAATAATCCCTCGCATAATGTACATCCATCATGTGTGCATCCAACTTTTGCAAAAATTGTGCACGTGTGCAATACATCATAGTGATATATGTATGCCTAAGCGAAACCTCCTATATGTATGCAAACTTTTCAAAAAAAAAATTCTTTTAAAACATGATGCTCACATCCTAAATATACTGGCAGTTCTACATGAATGCAATATTTTGAAAATCAAAATATCTTTTCATCCAAATTTTCCTACACTCTTACAAAATAAGAGCATAGTTCATCCAATTGTTGCATCCAAAATCCTACCAAGCATCATTGATTTTGGAATTTAGAAAAATCTAATTTTCCAAATTCGATTTCTTTTGTTATAAACAGGTATAAAACGGAAAAATTCACACCTTCCGTTTTTCTTTGTACCTTTTCTAATTGTACTTGGATTTTATGTAAATACTCTATAAAGATTTCCTATTTTCCTATCCAAGCACAACCCACATAAGGAAACTTTTTTTTTCTTTTTCAACTTATCTTGAAATTTTTCATTTTTATTCATCTTTTCTTAAAATTCTCATTTTCTTTTCCCGTCAAGTTGTTGCTTCTCTGGATCTATTGTTTTCTTTTCAGTTAGGCTATTTTTCTTTCTTGGCTTATTTTTCAAATAATCTTTTCCATCTTTTAACACCCTACATAGCTACTACTAAGGGCCAAGAATCTTAAGACTATTTCACTAAAGAAAAGTCCAACCACAAACTCTCAACACTTACTTGCCCTTCTCTATCTAGTAGTCACTACCAGTCCTTGTTGTGTATTACTAGCCTATACTTCTTTTTTTTCTCAAGCAACAATTCTAGGCTTTACGATGCTTATGCGTTCTATAGGAATTTTCCATTATTTCCGAGATAATCCGTGCTATTTACTTCATAGCCTCAAACTTTCCCGTTCTCTCTTAGGCACTAATCCTTACCTACTCCATTCTTTTTTTAAAACATGGTTTGGCCCTTTTTAAAAAAAACAATAATCAAAATTTATTGTCAAAAGAATAGAGATTTCAAAACCTTTTTAATCCTTACATATATTATAATATGAAAACTAGCGAGCTATACATGCTCTATAATGTGCACCTTTTCATGAGAGAATTTTACTTTAAAAATCAATACGTACTTCTTTACATATTTTAAAACTATAACTTTTAAGATTAAAACTTGAAAACACCATAAACCCTTTTCCCAAAACTTATGCAATTTCAAGTTCTTAAAAGTTAACAATGGGGTTAGACTCAAAGCGGGTTTCCAATTTTCTAGGCTTTCCTAGACATTCCCGCAATATCAATTCTCTCTACTATATATATATATATATTCCTAATCCATTTTTCTCTTTTTCACCTTTTCCAAATTATAAGGTTTTCAAGCCCACTAACCCAAAATACTAATCATATGGGATTCACTTTCCTTCTATACAAAACACATTGTACACTTTCCACCCAAATTACCTAAGGGTCTCATATTTCCATATTCATTCCTTTAGTGTACAAAACAAGTATCCTAATTCTTACCATATTATACTCTTTCTATTTAGTGGGTTCCTCCATGGATCTAGGTGTATATGTAATATATTTGTATTTTTAAAAATACAAATATGTTCACTCACTATTTATATAGGAATCCTAAACCTAAGCTCTGATACCAGATGTGACAACCCCAATTTCGACAGACCGATTTTTTTTTTCAAAATTCCAATCTATCGAAACTCGGATTGGTTTGCTATGGTATCCTGCAGAAAAGACATAGACATAAAACATGTCAAAGCTCATAAATTATCTCACAGCGGAATGGATAAAATATAATGTAATCGAAATATAGCCTTACCGTATTAATAATACTGCTTAACCAGTATCCAAGGCCATCATGTCCCTGCCACAAATCTAACCTGCATGTATGTTGTGAGGAGGGGGTCAGAACACAAGTTCTGGTGATTGGATTTAAACTGTACATCTTGGATAATCCTACATATACCATTCAATCATATTTTCTTATTTATTAGGTTACTTGGGTTATCAGCACCCAAGGTTTACACACATGGCGTACCCATTTACTTTTTAGTGGATTAACCTAATATAGTATATATGTAGCTACCCCCAATATTAAGGTACACCCCATGGTACCTCACTCGCACGGTCTCCACCGTAACATTATCGAAATATACACAGTCCCTCATCCTACGTCGTAGTGACATACGGATCACAATATTACGTTCCGCATATATCTATCATTACTATGCTACATAAACGTACTGACTGCCATCTTTGTTCGAATCAGAATCCATACCGGAGTAATTCCCTTAAGTCTACGATACACCACCCAGAGCCGCCATGATTGTATCTAGACTGTCCACCATATGTATCTTCAATTGTAGCTTGATACCTCAATCGCACGTCCTCTAATGCGCATCGAGTTCCATGGCATGCGACACAAGAAACAAGGAACTCGGTCGGGAACTTTTTCATAACTCTACAGGCTCGCATTTAAGGGCCTCTAAATACAGATATCCCTAGGGTCTGTTTTCACGGTTGCTATGGCCCCACCTTGGCCCCCCTTAACTAGTAAAGACTACAAGATCTAAGAGACCGCCCCTACGCAAACAATCTAAACATCCTTATGGCGTCTCCCCTCAACCCCTTACCCCGATAGTGAAGGGTGTAATGGTATCTTGGGTTTAGCTCGAGTCTTTCCGCATCCCAATAGCCGGCGATGACGGGTGTCCAACGGTCTACTATCCTTTCTGGTCCTGACCCTCTTCCTCCTCATGAGGCAACCGCCGAACCACCATGGTGTCACCTCGTCACAGCATTCTGACTGCATAGCTACATCTGCAGCCAAGGCTCACCCACCTAGTAGTTACCCGCAGACCCAACCTTTGCGGACATAGCCTAAGACATCTGCCGCCACACAAAGGACGACTAGGAGCACCTTACGTACCTCAGGAAGTCGCGTGCTTCCCTTCCAGTCCTTCGGAGCCGTCAGAAAAATCAGATGAATGTGCGCTCCCCATCGTGCCTTATAACACCACGATGATCTACCCCATTGTGTTATTCACCGTCAAACGTGCGGACTGGTTCAAGCGCCTCACTTTAATATGTTATTAGACCTTATGTCTAAACATTCTTTTACGCGCTTGCCTTACCTCATCAGGTTTTCTTTTAACTTGGTTATTCTCATTCACATTGAATTCTTATTCAAATTACCAAGTTTCTCTTGCTTATTAATTTCATTCATATAACTTAACCCATTTATTTTTATTAATAAGCCCACCATATGCTATTCTGTAGATTGTGGCCCAAGGTCTGTAATCCACAATCTCTTTTTATCTTCTTGTTGATTTCATCATTACAATAAGATGTTTTACTTAATATGTAATTAAGTATATCCAATTCACATGTTTCTTAGTTAACATGTCACTCACCATTTATGATTAAATATAACTTATTTCATTCCATAAGTTTTCCTCATTCTTTCCCATTTAATCTTAATTCCATTTTACATTGTCAATACAACTTATCGTTGTTTACTTATTAACTTAGTTCCATTAACTAAGGTCCATTAGTAAGTTTCTCTACCCGTTTATTATAACCTATGCTATAATTTCCTCTTGTCCCTAGGACAAGCCTAAACATTCTTATCGACGGGGTTTCAGACTTCCAAGCATACAGATTACATAATTTATAATTAAGTACACCTTCCTATATTTCATATATTTTCCCCCTTTTCTCAACTGGTTTCTGGCGTTCCCCATTTACTGATTACTTAATTTACAATTAAGTGTCTCTTATCTCATTTCGCCAGTTATCCCATTTCCTTATTAGTTTATTACAACCTAATTTATAATCTTCACTTGTCCCTAGGACAAGTCTACCAATTGTAGAACATTTTCATTAATGTTATTTATTTATTTATAATAGATAACTATCATTCCTACAAGGTATGCTTACCCTAAAAGGTGTCTTTAATTACATAACTTTATTATTTCTACCGGTTATGTATACCACTAGGTGTCTTTAATTACATAACCTTATCGGGCTAAGTTTATGGGCCTATATGTAAATGTTACCCACCTACTGTCTAACCAATTTTACTTAACCCTAACTTTAGTTCATATTCATACAATCCCTATGGATTAGATTAGGTTAAGTAGTCCAATTCATTACCATGTCCATTTATGGTTTATAATGGGCTAGACCTCCCACATTATGCCTACAACTTGTGGTGCTGGTTATGCAGGTTGGGTCCGGGCAGACTTCTTCCATAAGCTGGGCCTAACCTCGTGTCATAGCCCATCTCGTATTTGAGCACTTAGACCTCTCACATTAGGTTCAACATTAGTGGCTGCTGGATATGCCGGTCGGGTCCGGGCAGACTTCCACCACTATTGCAACCTAACTTCGTGTCGTAAGTGCAATTACAATTTCTAATTGTAATCCTAGGCATTCATCTTCATTTATTCAATTCTATGAATATAATCATACAACCACTCTAATTCACATAGGTAAGGGATCTGGTATATAAGTGGGACAAATCAATACGTAATATGAACAGTGGTAGTTACTGCAAATATTTTTAACAAGTCTATAACATATAAACATTTCCAATATTTCAACTAATTTTATGTATGAATTTTCAACCATCTATGTTTGTATCAGATTGCGCCTCCAAATTAAAGTCTCAAAACATAATATATGTTTTGTTCCGAAATCCCATTTCAAATTATGCCCCAAATCCCAATATATGCCGCGTGTCTTCCTACATGTAATTAAC
>JASFAX010007635.1:0-21384 GCA_030737875.1 Allium sativum | reverse complement strand
TATGTATGCAAGTTTAGATATTGATTTGGATGTGGATCATATGCAAGTTAGTAGATTTTTATGCATAACCTTACATGTTTCATGACACCTATTTTATGTGAATTGAATCTAAAAGTTAGGCTATGACATGTGTGAGTTATATGTTAAATTCTACATGCTAGTTTACATGCTTAGATGTAAGTTTAGACTATTGTTATGTTGCATAAATCACATATGCATGTTTATATAAATATATGAGTTTGGAATATGAATCATGTTATGCAAGTTTAGTGTTATTGCCTATGCAAGTTTACACCTTTGGATGTAGTTCTATGACATACATGATTTATGCAAGTTTGTGACCATTATCTCAAAAAGTTTACACCTTTAGATTTGGATCTATGACATATGTAGTTTTATGCAAGTTGTAACTTTGGCCTATGCAAGTTTAGATGTAGAACATCATTCACACATGCAAGTTCACACCTTATGTTTAGATCTAGTTTTATTTCTATGTATGTTATGATATTTTCTCTTTACTCCATGAGTTAGACTATTCGAGTCTAACATATATTTTACGTTAAATGAACGAACGTACAACGTGGGGTAAAGGGGATAATATTAAAAGATTTAATTGGCATATGCCTTAAAAGGCATAAAATAAATTTGTGATGAAATTGGTATGATTTTACATACCATAAATGAATGGACATAATTGATTCAATTATGGCCATAGTTAAATTTGGAATTAATTGATAGTTTGAGTAGGGAAAGTAATTCAAATTGGGGAATGATTAATTAGGTGTAATTAATCGTCTAAGACACGAGGTTAGGATCTTTTGTGGTGTAAGACTGCCCGGACCCGCCTGGCAAATCCAGCTGCCGCAAATGCCAGTTTAATTTGAGAGGTCTTAGGCATAAACTAAATACATAATAATTGTAAAGACACGAGTTAGGCTCTTTTGTGGTGTAAGACTGCCCGGACCCGCCCGGCAAATCCAGCTGCCACAAATGCCAGTCTAATGTGAGCGGTCTTTATGAGGTTACGGTCTTAATGAATTAAGAAATACTTAACAGATAAACATGTAGTGGGACATGAGGGGGTTAAGTAGGTGTCTTGTTTGGCATGTGGAATCTAGTGGGTGCCTTGGGTGGCATTGGAAATACGATTAGTAATACTTAACCAAAATTTGAAACATGTAATTGAAACTTGAATAAGAAGTGGGTTAAGTGGGATGTACTAGAGGGGACCAAGCTTAGGTGGATAGCTTGTGTCAAGTAATGGGGGCCCATTTCAACCAGTAACCCATACGTATCTTTGTAGGCTCGACCCAAGTCGAGGACGGGACACGCATATTGGGCTTGACTGTAAGAGGCCAAACCGGGTTAGCGGTGGCAACGCAAGTCCAACGGGTTCATATGCGTGTGTGGACCCGGGCTGGTAGGTAAGACGTTGTTGCATCGTGTAGGTATAAGTCGTGCATTATTGGTGGTATCGGGTTACCACTTTGGGGAGTGATACACCCCACTGTGGGGCCAGCACGGGTATCTACGAGTTAGAGAGCCGATCGCTTGGGGGTAGTGGGCACACCAAGTGGAGATAGGGGCAGGCGGCACCTACGAAGGCAACTAGGGGTGCATGAAACTACCATTATCATTATTAAGTTCTGTAGGAGGAATCAACCTTAGGGTGACTAGTGGTGGTGCAATATTGTAATTATCTTATATTGGGTTAGGTGCGCTTTAACGTTATCTTAGTTTGTCTTGTTTCCTTGTTTACTCTATCATACTCAATTGTTCACAGTCATTTCCTTATTTTCCAACTTATGCCTTAGCCTAGTTATATTGGTAATTATATTCTTAAAGTTATCGTACTCGCTAGACTTAATGTCTGACCCCCTTTGTTTCCTCCTCTTTTCTTTCTCCCCCCCCCCCCCAAGGTGCTCAGGTTGGGACTAGCACCAGTAGAGCTTGATTTTGGACAGCTGTATTTCTTGCTTTTAGAAGATTGCTTGGATCGCTGAAGTAAAGTTCAGCCTCTCTTATTTATGGCTACTTTGTATTGGGGATTATATCTTCAATTTATGTACTTTGATTTAGTCAAGATGGATATTATGTACTTTGACTTTGGTTTTTGATGATGTAATCAAACCTACGTGTTTATCCGCTGCAATGAATAAAGTTCTAAAGTTTTAGTACTGTTTATATATGTCTTGTTGTTAAGTTTCTGTTCTATACTCACTTAAAACGCTCCATAGAAGTTAATGCATTCCCTTTGTAAGTGACATTAATGGACGTGGGGTGTTACATGTGGTATACGAGCCGAAGGTTACCAGAACATATATGAATTTTGAAAAGTGTTTTTGAAATACAACTTTTATAAAGAAGTGCTTTCAAAAGTATGTTTTAAGGAAAGTATTTTCAGAGAAAAGATTATTTTAGAAAGCATAACCCCAAGAGCCATATATCTTTCCTTCAGTTATTTTGTATTGAATCTTTCCTTTTTTGTTTCAGCATGTCTGGAATTCCCGAGATACCCGAGGGAATAACAATACCAGGATTGTTTAGTAGGTATTTGGAGACTAGGGCCACCACTGCAGGTCTAGCAAATCCTCCTCCTCCCCCTCCTCCTCCTCCTCGTGTCAATAACTTTGCAAAGATATGTAAGGACTTTCGAGCAATGGGTGGAAAACCATTTCACGGGACGAAGACGTTTGTTGAAGCTCGTAATTGGCTAAAGGAGGCGGAAGAATTATTTGGAATCTTTGAAGTGGATGATGGAAGAAAAGTCCAATTGGCTGCCTGGTTAATGAAGGATGAGGCCTCGTTTTGGTGGGAGGTCACTAATGGAGAACGTCCAGTCGATACATGGCCAGATTTTTGGCGGAGGTTTGAGGCGAAGTTTCTCTCACGAGCTAAAGAGAATCTATACATGGAAAGATTTTTGGCGCTAAAGCAAGGGAATCTATCGGTGAAAGAATACGTCAAAAAATTCAACCAGTTGACGAGATTTGGCTTGGACTTGGTGAACACACCAGAAAAGAAGGCCTTGAGATTTGCTAAGGGTTTGAACGAGCCGCTTCATGGGTTGGCTATGACCCACATCCCCATGGGGGCTACCTTTGAGAGATTAGTTGACATGGCGCTTATGCATGAAGAGGAGAAGGGTTCCAATAAGGCACCCGAGAAGAAATGGGATCAAAAGAAGCTGCAACAGCAACAACAGAACAAGAAAGGTGGTAAAGGCAACAATGCTAAAGGGAAGAAGAGATGCTTTAACTGTGGGACACCCGACCATCTAAGCAAAGATTGTAGGAAGAAAAAGAAGTATGGTTGTTTCCACTGTGGCGAAGCGGGACGTTTTATTAAAGACTTCCCAAAGAAAGGGCAGAGGACAGGGTCTATCTTAGGAGGACAAGTGCAGGCTCTTATGGCACCAGGGCAGGCAAGGGGACAAGTTCAGGCTCTCGTGATCCCACCGCTGCAAGAACGAGGTAGAGCAATTTCCGTTGAAAGTTTAGTTTTTCTGTTTGATCATCCTGTTTGTACTTTATTCGATTCTGGCGCATCACATTCGTTTATCTCTACATCATTAGTTGAAACACTGCTCCTAGATACTAGTCTTGTTACTGATCCCTTAGTATTCCCAAATCCCATTGGTGGTTCGGCTCATCTTTTTATGATCTATCGGGATTTGAGAGTGTTTATCTTGGGCGTTGAGTTTGAATGCAATGCCTTTGTTCTTGGTTTCATGGGCTACGACTTGATTCTAAGTATGCATTGGCTAACTAGATATGGGGCCATCCTAGATTGTGAAAGAAGGGTAGTTAGGTTGTTGACCCGTTGTGGAAAGACCCTTGATATTTCTTGTGACCCTAGAGGTCAACTAATGCTTAGGTACCTAGAATCCCTTGCCGCATCCGATGATGACATATATTCTGTTCCTATAGTCCGTGAATATGTTGATGTCTTCGATGAGGTGAGGGTTTACCCCCAAAACATGAGATAGACTTTCGAATATACCTAGTAGATAATGCAAAGCCAGTTGCATTGCCAGTGCGCCATATGGATCCAAGAGAGAAGAGAACTCAGTAAGCAAGTGAAGGAATTGCCTGAAAAGGGGTTCATTAGACGTAGTATATCGGAGTGGGGTGCTCCAGTAGTATTTACCACGAAGGCAGATGGGTCCCTTAGACTTTGTGTGGACTATAGGGAGCTTAATAAACTTTCTAAGAAGAATAGACACCCCCTGCCAAGGATTGACGATCTCTTCAATCAGTTAGTTGGCGCCTCAGTGTTTTCGCAGTTGGACTTAGCCACGGGTTTCTATCAGTTGGGAGTGGCTGAGGATAGCATAGACAAGACTGCCTTTAGGACTCCAGACGCTTTCTTCGAGTGGCTTGTGATGCCCTTTGGTTTGGCAAACGCCCCCCGCATACTTTGTTGATTTGATGAGTAGGGTGTTTAGGGAGTACCTTAATAAATTCGTGGTAGTCTTTGTGGATGACATCTTGATCTTTTCTAAGAGCGAGGAAGAGCATGCCCTACATCTTTGGGAAGTGTTGGAGAATCTTCGAGCACATAGCCTTAAAGCTAAATTTTCTAAATGTCACTTTTGGAGGAAGGAAGTGCGATTCTTAGGGCATGTAGTTTCCAAAGAAGGGATAGCTGTGGATCCCGCGAAGGTAGTGGCCATCCAAGATTGGAAGGTCCCTAAAAATGATACCGAGGTGAGGAGTTTCTTAGGATTGGCAGGCTACTATAGGAAGTTTATCAAAGACTTCGCAAAAATATCAGCCCCATTAACACGCTTAACGAAGAAGAATCTAGTTTTCACATGGGACGTAGATTGTGATGATGCGTTCCAACGTTTGAAGAGAGCTTTGACCACAGCCCCAGTCTTAGTGTTGCCAGATGGGAGTAAGTCATTTACTGTTTATACTGACGCTTGTGGGACATGAATAGGCGCAGTCTTAATGCAAGAGGGAAGGGTAATAGCCTATGGTGGAAAGCAGTTGAGAGTGCATGAAAGAAATTACCCTACACATGACCTAGAGTTGGCCGCTATTGTTTTCACGCTTAAATCTTGGCGTCATTATGTTCTTGGCGAGAAATTCGAATTGTTCATTGACCACAGATCGCTAAAATACTTGTTCTCTCGGAAGGACTTAAACTTAAGGCAGCAAAGATGGATAGAATTCTTAGCGCCCTATTATTTCGAGATAGCATATAACCCTAGCAAGGGTAACGTGGTGGCGGACGTCTTAAGTCGGAAAACGTTATCCTTGAGTCTGTTATTTGTGGAGCGGCGAAGCTTAGAGTTCATCTCTACGTTTGACTTTAGACCTTCCATTGACTTTGTACCGGTTTGCCAGCATCCTTAGAGGTCAGACCTACGCTTTTGGGACGGATTGGGGAGGCACAACGAGATGACCCACAATTGGTTGAGTTAGTAGAGAAGCTCAAAAGGGGGGAGTCATCGAGCCATCTCAGTAGGTATACCCTAGATGATAAGGGCTGGTTACGTAGGGATGGCAGACTTTGTGCACCAAAAGACGAGGACATAAGAAAGACCATTCTTGATGATGCACATCGTTCGAAGATGTACATGGACATGAGACGAGTTTACTTTTGGGCCAGCATGAAGAGGGATGTGGCTGAATTTGTCGCGAGATGCTTGGTGTGTCAACAAGTAAAAGCAGAGCAAAAGAACCTGGTAGGTTACTTCATCCATTGGAGGTCCCACAATGGAAGTGGGAAAGTGTCTCGATGGACTTTATTGATGGGTTATCGAGATCGAGGAAGGGTAATACGGGGATTTGGGTAGTGGCAGATAGACTTACTAAGAGCGCCCATTTCATTCCCATGAAGAGTAAGAGGACTGCTCCATGGTTAGCCTCCGTATACATTCGAGAGATAGTTCGTTTGCACGGTGTTCCTTCTAGCATAGTGAGCGACCGCCATCCTATCTTTACTAGCGAATTTTGGAAAAGCTTGCAAAAGGATTTAGCGACTCAGTTATGTTTGAGCACCGCATATCATCCTCAGACGGACGGCCAGACCGAGAGGGTGAATCGTATTCTAGAGGACCTATTGAGATTATGTGTTTTAGACTTCGGAGGTACATGGGAGGAACATCTTCCGTTGGTGGAGTTTGCATATAATAATAGCTTTCAGTCTGGCATGGCACCGTTCGAGGCTCTATATGGACAGTCACGTCGTTCGCCTACATGTTGGTGGGAGTCTACAGATAAGATCTTGCTTGGGCCCGATATGATAAGAGAGACTTCGGAAAAGATCGATTTGATTCGAAGGAGGATGAAGACGGCGCAAGATAGGCAGAAATCTTATGCGGACAAGAGGAGGTCAGATCTGGAATTTGATATTGGGGACATGGTCATTGTAAAGGTGTCACCATTACAGAACGTCGTTCGCTTTGGGGCCATTGGGAAGTTAGCACCAAGTTTCGTAGGGCAGTTTCCTATTAAGGAAAGGATTGGGCAGATGGCGTATAGAGTGGAGTTGCCTGAGATACTTAGTTGTGTATACGACGTATTCCATGTATCACATTTGAGGAAGTGCTTGCACGAGACCGCGGAAGTGGTAGAGCCGAGCTTGCTTAGAGAGGTGGAGAGAGAGCGTGATGTGATGATTCGACGAGCTACTAAGTGCATTCTTGGGTCGGAGATTAAGAAGTTGAGGAATCGAGAGGTCAAGCTAGTCAAAGTGCAATGAGGAGATGATGAAAGCAACACTACTTGGGAGACGGAAGAGAAGATGCGTTCATTGTACCCTTTTCTTTTTGAGGGTATGCCTTTTAATTTCTCCTTTATCGCTTAGCTTGTACTTATCTTATCTTTAGTATGTCCTCTCGCGAGTATCTTTGACCTTTAGATAGGGTAGTCCTATGGTTGAAACATGTGTTTGAGACATGTTATGTATGATGGATGCATGTGGATGCAAGTGTTTGCTAGTGGTTGCTTGTGGATGCATATACACACACTTTAGGCACTAGATCGGCTCAGTCACTTCATATTGCATATTGCATATAAGTGTGTGTGTGTGTGTGTGTGCATATTTAAGTTAATGGATGTGTAATGGTTGTACCATCATATCGATGCTGCATTTTGGTGAATGGTTGTGCACACATGTAGAAATAATATGTATCGATAGGATTCTTTTTCATACATAATGGACGCATGGCACTATCATGGTTTGCATTAAGGAGGTCAACTGAATCAGTAGACCGCCTGATTTTGCATTAGATAAGGAACATATACACACACTTCTTGCATATGTTCATACAACATTAGGAATTTTATAAGAACAATGGATGCCTGTGTTTGATGGTTGAGTAGATGGTTGTTTGGATGTTTGGATATGCATTCTCCTTAACTTGGAGATTTCGGGGGCGAAATCCTTTAAGGAGGGGAGAATGTAACACCCCGGATTTTTGAATAATTGAATTAACTAAATTAAAGAATAATTGATCTCAGACGTGAGAATTAAGGGAAATGGGTTGCACCATTGTGTTCTTCTCGGAATTTTGGTCGAGATAGAATCCGAGTTTGTGTAAAACGGATATCAGATGAAGAAGATATGGACAAACAAAGTCAGACGGGAAAATAGAAAAAAAAAAAAAAGGAGGAAGATTGCACTGGCGCACTTGGGAAGTGCGCCAGTACAAATTTGCATTGGCGCACTTCCCAAGTGCGCCCAGGCCGAGAGAAAACATGAACAGCTTTCTGGTTTAGTCTGATCCATGTTGTGACTCATTGTTGAGTCCTTTCTGACTCCTTGCTAAGTCATTAGGGCTGAGGTGTCACCCTATCCCGACTGAATGGTTTTGATTAACCCTAAGATCATCCGACGGCTTCAATTAAATTAAAATTCTATATAAACATGGGTAGACTCAAATCGTAAATCGAAATAAAAACTGAAACTATGGCCGTCATGCTGTCATCTTGTAACCTAGAGTAGCCGCCATCAATTAGAGAGGAAGAACAGCAAATCAAATCAGTTCTATTCAACTTTAACAACGAATCTTCTTCAAAGGAAAGCTAATAAAACATCAGAACTCAGAATCCAGAACTCAAGACCTTCTTTGAGTTGTGAGTTCGATTTCTTTAATAAAATAATTATCAATTTAATTGGATTAAGTTATGATGTGGATTGTATGCATGTGATGTGAATTATTGACCGCATGTTATAGTTATGTTGAAAATTGTGATGTTATCATATATATTATAAATTCTATGATGTTATGCTATGATGTTATCATCTATTTGTAAAGTTATGTTGCTATCATCTATGTTGTAATTTTATGTATAATCCAATCATCATGTTTCATATGCTAGTTGGTTATGTTGATTCATATGATAAGTCATAAGTATGTATGCATGTTTTGATATTGATTTGGATGTGGATCATATGCAAGTTGGTAGATTTTTATGCATAACCTTACATGTTTCATGACACCTATTTTATGTGAATTGGATCTAAAAGTTAGGCTATGACATGTGTGAGTTATATGTTAAATTCTACATGCTAGTTTACATGCTTAGATGTATGTTTAGACCATTGTTATGTTGCATAAATCACATATGCAAGTTTATATAAATATATGAGTTTGGAATATGAATCATGTTATGCAAGTTTAGGGTTATTGCCTATGCACGTTTACACCTTTGTGTCCAGATCTATGACATACATGATTTATGCAAGTTTGTGACCATTATCTCAACAAGTTTACACCTTTAGATTTGGATCTATCACATATGTAGTTTTATGCAAGTTGTAACTTTGGCCTATGCAAGTTTAGATGTAGAACATCATTCACACATGCAAGTTCACCCCTTATGTTTAGATCTAGTTTTATTTTTATGTATGTTGTGATGTTTTCTCTTTATTCCATGAGTTAGACTATTCGAGTCTAACGTATATTTTACGTTAAATGAACGAACGTACAACGTGGGGTAAAGGGGATAATATTAAAAGATTTAATTGGCATAAATGCCTTAAAAGGCATAAAATAAATTTGTGATGAAATTGGTATGATTTTACATACCATAAATGGATGGACATAATTGAGTCAATTATGGCCATAGTTAAATTTGGAATTAATTGATAATTTGAAGAGGAAAAGTAATTCAAATTGGGGAATGATTAATTAGGTGTAATTAATCGTCTAAGACACAAGGTTAGGCTCTTTTGTGGTGTAAGACTGCCCGGACTCTCCCAACAAATCCAGCTGCCACAAATGCCAGTTTAATGTGAGAGGTCTTAGGCATAAACTAAATACGTAACAATTGTAAAGACACGAGGTTAGGCTCTTTTGTGGTGTAAGACTGCCCGGAGCCGCCCGACAAATCCAGTTGCCACAAATGCCAGTCTAATGTGAGAGGTCTTTATGAGGTTACGGTCTTAATGAATTAAGAAACACTTAACCAGATAAACATGTAGTGGGACATGAGGGGGTTAAGTGGGTTCCTTGGGTGGCATGTGGAATCTAGTGGGTGCCTTGGGCGGCATTAGAAATTCGATTAGAAATACTTAACCAAAAATTGAAACATGTAATTGAAACATGAATAAGAAGTGGGTTAAGCGGGATGTACTAGAGGGGACCAAGCTTAGATGGATAGCTTGTGTCAAGTAATGGGGGCCCGTTTCAACCAGTAACCCATACGTATCTTTGTGGGCTCGACCGAAGTCGAAGACGGGGCATGCATACTAGGCTGGACAGTAAGAAGCCAAACCGGGTTAGCGGTGACAACGCAAGTCCAACGGGTTCATATGTGTGTGTGGACACGGGCTGGTAGGTAAGACGTTGTTGCATCATGTAGGTATAAGCCATGCATTATGTAACAACCCGTAAAATGCGAGCCAGTTTGAAATTTTATTTTGGCCATTTTAGCGAATTTTGATTATTTAAAATGAATTATTTTAAATAATATCGACGAGAAATTTATTTTGAATATAATTCGAACGTATATATTATACGCGTCGTCGTTAGAATATAAATATTTATATATAATTATAAACAGAATTGAAAATGGCGCGGTAGTTCGATAATTCGATTTCAAACTTCAATTGAATGTACCGGGTGCAAAACAATCCGGATTTTAGTGAAACCGAAAACATTAGGATCTATTTGATAATATCTTTCCAACAAATCCGAAAGATCAAGATTTCATAGCGGGAATAAAAAGATATGTCCAGTTGAAAATTCTGAATAGTCGCTATGGAATTCAGGCCCTTAAAAATGGACATTTTGCAAACGACCTCGGATTTCGACGAAACCACTTTTGTTGGGTCCGTGATGTTAAGTTATTGCTAGATTCCAAATTTCATAATTTTTCGAATCAATATGTGAGCGTGGCAAAGGAAAACGCATTTGACCAGTTTTAGTTGATTTTAATCGACTGAAAAAATGGCCATTTTTCTAACGGTCTCAGAATTCGACGAAACTAGTTTTGTTAGGACCGTATTGTCAATACGAAGCTAGAAAATATTTTTCTGGAATTTTTCTAGTTAGTATGCGACCCCGGTAAATTGAAATGCGCGTTCAAATTCAATATATAGAGTTATATGTTGATTTTAACGGAAACTGATCGAAACGATCAAATCAACGTACGATACATATCCCATTGTGTTCGGAATGGGGGTAAAACGCTATGGACGACAGGCGGTAGGCCTTGTTTCGAGGACATATGTAAAAGTCAACCTTTTTACCAAAATTAAATAATTAATTAATGAAAAAAAAAAATATATTATTTTAATTTTCGTTTCCCCCCTTTTTCTTCATTGGCCCCCCCCGTTTTCGTTTAACAGAAAGAGGAAAAAAAAAAAGAAAAAAAAACCCTAAAACCCGCCCCTTCCTCGATAACCTCCGTCGCCCCTTGTATAGCCGCCGCCCACCTCCATCGGACCGCGCCACCACCCACGGACCCCACCCCGTCAGGCCGCACTCCCCCTCTCTCCTCCTCCCCCGTGTAAACAACACCACCCCCCCAATGCCCAAATCGAGGTTCGAGCTCGATTTCCTCCGCCTGAGGACCGCCGAACTGGCAGCGGTGGCCAGTGCTGACAAGCACCGTCGAGGCGCAGGAGGGGGACGCCTCCGATCAGACTTCGGCACCTCGGATTGCGGGCGGGTTGAAGTGCTAATGGATGAGTTCTTCGAAGCAAACGTCTTAAGCGTGATAATCGGGGATGAAGGTGGTTTATTTCTTCTTTTATTGTTATTATTTACAATCATATACCTTGTTGATTGTTTTTGAAGTATATATAAATTTGTTTTGAAAAGAAAAATCAACATTTGTTTTGAAAAGAAAATCAACATTTGTTTTGAAAAGAAAATCAACATTTGTTTTGAAAAGAAAATCAACATTTGTTTTGAAAAGAAAATCAACATTTGTTTTGAAAAGAAAACCAACATTTGTTATGAAAAGAAAATCAACATTTGTTTTGAAAAGAAAATCAACATTTGTTTTGAAAAGAAAATCAACATTTGTTTTGAAAAGAAAATCAACATTTGTTTTGAAAAGAAATAGGAGAAAATTTAGATCTTTATATATGAAAGCGAAGAATAAAAATTAGTTTTTTTATATTGAATGGCGAAATAAAAATTCGATTTTTATATATTGAACTTCGAACTAAAAATTCGATTTTTATATATTGAACTTTGTAATAAAAATTCGATTTTTATATATTGAACTTTGAAATAAAAATTCGATTTTTATATATTGAACTTCGAACTAAAAAATTCGATTTTTATATATTGAATAACAAACTAAAAATTCGATTTTTATATATTGAATAGCGAAGTAAAAATTCGATTTTTACGTATGTAGTGAAAGGAGCAACGAAGGTGACAAAAAGGCGAAACGACGGAGACTTCTGCAAAAGAAGAGCCGTGGAGCTAGGATAGCTATAAGTGAGAATTTCTCACCCTTCAATTTATTTTTCTAGTTATATATATACTAGGATGCAGACGGTGCTTAGTAGCACCCGACACCCGTCCACAGACCATGGACTTGTTTGTTTGACTGTTTGGTGATTGATTGTGATATTGGTTTGAATGTGGTTTGTGGTGTGAAAAATCGAATCGATAAATTGGTTAGGATTAGACGTGCGCCGTTATAAGGCGAAGGAGTAAGGCTAGGTTAGACCCTTACTCCAAAGTTTATGGTTTGCATAACGAATTGATTTGATTGATGTGTGAATGGCGTAGGCCTTCACTAGACCGGGGATAAGGCTAGGCCTTGTCCCGTTTCTAGTATCGTGCCGTTATGCCGCCGAAATTTTCTAAAATAAGTTAGAAAAATAAAAATAGCATTTTATTTAACGAATGAACTGAATATAAATTCATATGTTAAAATAAAATGTGTTATCGTTAAAAATATAATTTTTAACGTGAATGTGAATAAATAAATATTCATTTACAAACCAAACGGTTTGTTTATGTACACCTATTTGAATGACGTTGATTGGGTCGATAAATTTTACACATCGCCTAACTGCACAAATAAAATATGTGTTTGATTGTTTGAAACCCCACACGGGTGTTAGGATGAAATTTGAAGTTCACTCATCCTGATTTATTAAATATGTCGATCGATTGATTGACAAGCTGCTATAAGCGTTAAATGTCTATATTTGATGCTTATACAGTGTAGTGCACTTTGGTTGATGGTTGATTATTCATCATTGTTGATATATACATGTGTTGTAGAAAATCCATATAATTAACATTATATGGTAATTGATTGGGCCTCATTCCAGTTTCGAGAAAAAAAGAAATATTTGAAATAGAAATATTTGAAATAGAAATATTTGAAATAGAATATTTGAAAATAGAAATATGTGAAGCCGTGAGGATTAGATTGACGCCATTTTGACGTGAACGATATTTATATCGATTTTATTCATTTTAAAATGAATATTGAAACGTGATTTCGAAATCGAATATTTTGAAATGAATTGAATTGAAAACGATTTCGAAATGAATTGAATTGAAAACGATTTCGAAATGAATTGAATTGAAAACGATTTCGAAATGAATTGAATTGAAAACGATTTCGAAATGAATTGAATTGAAAACGATTTCGAAATGATTGAATTGAAAACGATTTCGAAATGAATTGAATTGAAAACGATTTCGAAATGAATTGAATTGAAAACGATTTCGAAATGAATTGAATTGAAAACGATTTCGAAATGAATTGAATTGAAAACGATTTCGAAATGAATTGAATTGAAAACGATTTCGAAATGAATTGAATTGAAAACGATTTCGAAATGAATTGAATTGAAAACGATTTCGAAATGAATTGAATTGAAAACGATTTCGAAATGAATTGAATTGAAAACGATTTCGAAATGAATTGAATTGAAAACGATTTCGAAATGAATTGAATTGAAAACGATTTCGAAATGAATTGAATTGAAAACGATTTCGAAATGAATTGAATTGAAAACGATTTCGAAATGAATTGAATTGAAAACGATTTCGAATGAATTGAACTGAAAACGATTTCGAAATGAATTGAACTGAAAACGATTTCGAAATGAATTGAACTGAAAACGATTTCGAAATGAATTGAATTGAAAACGATTTCGAATTGAATTGAAAGCGAAGTGAAATAAATTCAAATTGAATTGAAATTTGAATTGAATGGAAATGGATTTTGAAACGAATTTATAAAGAAGAATTCAATTTTGATTTGAATTGAAATGGAAGTTGAAAATGTTTTTGAAACGAATTCAAAACTATTTATATAATTCGTTTTAAATAGAAATCGACGAAATATATATTATATATATTATATATAATATAATGGCCTGAATAGAACGCGCCGCGTCGCGGCAGTTCGCGAATTTCGACCATTTATTTCGAACGGACATTACGGGAGATCCGACCGTCGGATTCTCCTAAAACCGGAACCGTTGGGTTCGTATCGAAAAGAGCTTTCTAATGAATGTTAGAAATTTGAAATCTAACGGTTGGATTTGGAGATACGTCCAAATCAAATTCGAAAAAGGTCGCTGTAAGTGCAGTTCGATGGCCGTTAATGGAAATCGACTGTATGGGCCTTGATAAAATTATTAAAAATAGCAATAATTTGTGTAAAATCATAAGAAATGATTTAGAAAGAATTGGGATGAAAAACTCCATATTTGAAAAGATAAAAATGGATTTTTATCGAAATGAACTAGTTTTGAACTAGAATTATAATTCTATTTATTTTTAAATAAATAAATTGAATTCGAAAAGGGTTTTAAAAATAACCAAAATTTCCAATGATTGCATTGGAGTGGATTTGAATCGAAATTGTCTTCGGAATATTTCGATGTTGGAATTCGTGATTATACAGGTGTTGTTATTGGAAATTTGAAAGATATATATTGATATCGTTATTTCCAATACGACATTTGTTAGTCGTAGAATTCGATATTGAATATAAGCCGATATATTTTCTATTCAGAGCCTTGTATTGAATATCGAATGTGATTTGGGTTTGTCGTGAATGGTGTCTTCACTAACACTATTCTTGAACCCAGTTGAGAAAAGATTAAATCTTTTTATTTAGATTTAATGAAGTGTACCAATTAAATAATATTTAATTGGAATTGAATTGATATTGATTTTTGGGTTTATCGTGAGCAGTGTTTTAAATAACACTCGTTCTTTAACCCGATAATTAATGAATGTGATTTTGGGTTTATCGTGAACCGTGTTTTAAATGACACTGATTCTTTAACCCAGTCGAAGATTAAAACTAAGTGGAGTTTTAATGAATCTTTAATTAGATTGAAATGATCGAAAGTGGAGTATCACCAGTTTTGCTCCAGGCGATAGTTAAATCTTTAATTAGATTTGAACGTGAAATGGTAATTGAATTTACCGATAACACTGTGGTGTTAGATATGAAGTATTACCAGTTTTACTTCATGGGATGAATAGGTTGGGATTGGGAAATTAAAACAAATGATTACTTCGGTAAGGTTCGCTAATCCCGACTAGTTTGAATTGATATTCAAAAATGGATTAAAGAATAAATTCAAGGAATTTATCTTTTATAAAATTAATGGGAATCTTTCCCTATGAATGTGAAATTTAGAAACTAACTGTCGGTTAG
This sequence comes from Allium sativum, assembly GCA_030737875.1. NCBI lineage: Eukaryota > Viridiplantae > Streptophyta > Magnoliopsida > Asparagales > Amaryllidaceae > Allium > Allium sativum. Next base: position 6,265 of record JASFAX010007635.1, on the reverse strand, counting down.
CCAAGCAGAATGGTTTTCTGGATATTGATCTGATGTTGGTTTCGGCCTTCGGGGTTAATATTTGGGGAATTATTCTCTTGATTAATTTACGGTTAGTGACTAATGAATTGGAATGAGGCGTATGTTGTGTTTGTGTAACACTTTTATAAAATATACGCGAGTTATTCGGGAAGACCGGGTTTATCCCATTCTGAATAACTGATACGACGATAAGTCGAAGATGAAGACGATAGTCGAAGACCGGAAGTCTTCACGTCGTTTGGGTGATAACTGATGATCTTGATTGGGCTGTACACCCAAGAAGATGGAAACAGTTAGTGATCGTCCAGACGTGCTTGGAGATCGATGGATATGCGGGGTACTAGGTGCCTCCGGTTTCGTTCAGACCCAGAACGGACTTGTAAATGGACTGTGTGTCTGACATCGGATTTCATTCTGTGTGACTGATATCGGTTGCATAGGATGGCTTGCCTGTGTGGCATGCTAAGATGCAAATGATCAAGGCTTCTGTTGAAAAGCAAAGTCTTGTGGTGATGATCAAAGCACGGCCTTTGTGGCGTAGCTTTGTGTAACGTTTACCTCGCGTGTTTCACACCCGGTATGAACCAAAAACGGGAGACGGACCTCAGGGAGGACTTGCGTTTCTTTCTAGCTAGAAGTGGCGTCAGTGGTTTTACACGCCCTGACGAGTTTGACTTATGTGGTTGTTGCGGTTGCGAGGCGCCTCGGTTATATCGGTTTCGGCCGAATGCATTCTGGTCGGCTGACGGACCAGACTTACACCCCATAGGGTGGGGAGACGTAGTGTTCAGGCATTTTAATCCACATCGGTGGACCGGCCCTGTCGCTCCAAGGCTTGACTGAGTACTTGCCGGTGGCTCGGGCTAGAGAGTCACGAATAGGTTGAGGACTATCTTTTGCCTCGGTTCATAGATGGAAATCCAATTTCCAAATACGTGACATTTGCGGTTTTAATTGTAACCCTATATATGGCGACATAGTGGGATGGGGCGCTTATGCCGCCTATGATTGATACTTATGATTTGAAGTTGTTTTATACACTTATAATAGTATCAAATGATTTGTTTTAAAACGTATCAAGCATTCTTTGGCTGTTATAAGGGAAAACCCTATCCTCGACTGCGTTGCATTGTGTGATGGGACCTGGGTCTTATAACAGCTTCATTTTTCTTTATTTAGCATTGCGCTGTTTGTTTTATGCACTGGTATTCTTGGGAGGAAACCCGTTCCGTGTTATACGGCGTGGTCCCTTGATTTACCTAACTTTGAAAATAAAGATTAACTGTTTTAGTTCTCACACCAGTCCCATGACTGACCTGGAGTTTATTGTTTTAACCTAAACTCTGGGTGCCCTTATTTTGACACGGGCAGCTAGTAGTTTTGGTTTTGCAGATTTATATTCACAGGATCCTGGTTTACAGCTGGAACGATATCCGGAAAGCTTTGTATCCGTATATCTCTTCTAGTTGTGTATTGTATTATTTTCCGCTGCTATGTATTTAAATGTAATTTAAATCTCTGATATTTCTGTGTAATATTCGTTTATACTCTGTATATTCTTGTAATCTGATGCATTGTTGTAATATACAATGAAATGTCCTTCTGTATGCGTTCTGCTGTGGTTTGTTCTCGAACTATCCGACGCTTTCCTTTACGGGGAAGTTGCGGGTCTTTACATTTGGTATCAGAGCTTTGGTTTACAAAGCAGAGAACAAGGCACGTTAGAACCATACGAAAGAATTCATCAGATATTGGATTAGTAATATCCAATGGGATGACTCGTTAGAGATAGGATCAGTAGTATCCTAGAACGAGTGTGAAGAGTATATTTTTGAAAATGAAAACAAATTTTTGTTTTGAAAATTTAAATCACTTATTCGTATTTGATTATTTAATTATATTGAGTTGGACAGTCCAGTATATAAAGATTTTGCGTATACGTCTGATCCGCGTGTATTCGAAGTTTTAATATATTGGATAGATATGGAATCATACTCTAGTGGCCCGAAGATGATTCTGATGGTTGAGTACTCATCGTCAGAATTTATATTCGAGTGACGAACGTGTAATATCTATATATTTCCTATTGATTGGTGTGAGAACCAAAATTAGATAGGGCCTATTGTTGTGATTTGGCATCAAAATCTAATTTTTGACTATATATCAAAGTTATGCATTTGAAAAGCTAATCAACTAATTGATTGATGTTTGTGTTGTTAGTTTATTTGTTTGCTAATTTTGAACTATTATGCCTAATTGAATCAAATATTGAATTGTATTGAAAATTGGTCGCATCTGTTTGCATATACATGTATATCATTGAACAGGTCATAGCAAGGAGGCTAGAGCCAGAGAATAAAATTTGTTTGCCCGACAAATAGGTACATGTTTACTACATAATTTCCTGTTTTGTTTGGGTGATGATGATTTTATGAGCCTATTGGCTAGCCGCTTGGCTTTTTCTTTTTTTTTTTTTCTTTTTGAGATCTGAAGGACCGGGGAAGCTATTTGAAATTCCCCGATGCTCCCGGTGCAGGGGAGGTTATGGCGAAATTTTTCAAAAATTTAGGGTGTTAGCCAAATTTTTGAAATTTTGAAAATTCTCAGAAACTGAAAAGTTAGAGAATGAAAGCCAGATCGAATGTAGAGCTTAATAATCCAACCACTTTCGACTTTGTTCCTTTTCGGGGACGAAAAGTTTTAAGTGGGGGAGATTGTAACAACCCGTAAAATGCGAGCCAGTTTGAAATTTTTATTTTGGCCATTTTAGCGAATTTTGATTATTTAAAATGAATTATTTTAAATAATATCGACGAGAAATTTATTTTGAATATAATTCGAACGTATATATTATACGCGTCGTCGTTAGAATATAAATATTTATATATAATTATAAACAGAATTGAAAATGGCGCGGTAGTTCGATAATTCGATTTCAAACTTCAATTGAATGTACCGGGTGCAAAACAATCCGGATTTTAGTGAAACCGAAAACATTAGGATCTATTTGATAATATCTTTCCAACAAATCCGAAAGATCAAGATTTCATAGCGGGAATAAAAAGATATGTCCAGTTGAAAATTCTGAATAGTCGCTATGGAATTCAGGCCCTTAAAAATGGACATTTTGCAAACGACCTCGGATTTCGACGAAACCACTTTTGTTGGGTCCGTGATGTTAAGTTATTGCTAGATTCCAAATTTCATAATTTTTCGAATCAATATGTGAGCGTGGCAAAGGAAAACGCATTTGACCAGTTTTAGTTGATTTTAATCGACTGAAAAATGGCCATTTTTCTAACGGTCTCAGAATTCGACGAAACTAGTTTTGTTAGGACCGTATTGTCAATACGAAGCTAGAAAATATTTTTCTGGAATTTTTCTAGTTAGTATGCGACCCCGGTAAATTGAAATGCGCGTTCAAATTCAATATATAGAGTTATATGTTGATTTTAACGGAAACTGATCGAAACGATCAAATCAACGTACGATACATATCCCATTGTGTTCGGAATGGGGGTAAAACGCTATGGACGACAGGCGGTAGGCCTTGTTTCGAGGACATATGTAAAAGTCAACCTTTTTACCAAAATTAAATAATTAATTAATGAAAAAAAAAATATATTATTTTAATTTTCGTTTCCCCCCTTTTTCTTCATTGGCCCCCCCCCCCGTTTTCGTTTAACAGAAAGAGGAAAAAAAAAAAGAAAAAAAACCCTAAAACCCGCCCCTTCCTCGATAACCTCCGTCGCCCCTTGTATAGCCGCCGCCCACCTCCATCGGACCGCGCCACCACCCACGGACCCCACCCCGTCAGGCCGCACTCCCCCTCTCTCCTCCTCCCCCGTGTAAACAACACCACCCCCCCAATGCCCAAATCGAGGTTCGAGCTCGATTTCCTCCGCCTGAGGACCGCCGAACTGGCAGCGGTGGCCAGTGCTGACAAGCACCGTCGAGGCGCAGGAGGGGGACGCCTCCGATCAGACTTCGGCACCTCGGATTGCGGGCGGGTTGAAGTGCTAATGGATGAGTTCTTCGAAGCAAACGTCTTAAGCGTGATAATCGGGGATGAAGGTGGTTTATTTCTTCTTTTATTGTTATTATTTACAATCATATACCTTGTTGATTGTTTTTGAAGTATATATAAATTTGTTTTGAAAAGAAAATCAACATTTGTTTTGAAAAGAAAATCAACATTTGTTTTGAAAAGAAAATCAACATTTGTTTTGAAAAGAAAATCAACATTTGTTTTGAAAAGAAAATCAACATTTGTTTTGAAAAGAAAACCAACATTTGTTATGAAAAGAAAATCAACATTTGTTTTGAAAAGAAAATCAACATTTGTTTTGAAAAGAAAATCAACATTTGTTTTGAAAAGAAAATCAACATTTGTTTTGAAAAGAAATAGGAGAAAATTTAGATCTTTATATATGAAAGCGAAGAATAAAAATTAGTTTTTTTATATTGAATGGCGAAATAAAAATTCGATTTTTATATATTGAACTTCGAACTAAAAATTCGATTTTTATATATTGAACTTTGTAATAAAAATTCGATTTTTATATATTGAACTTTGAAATAAAAATTCGATTTTTATATATTGAACTTCGAACTAAAAATTCGATTTTTATATATTGAATAACAAACTAAAAATTCGATTTTTATATATTGAATAGCGAAGTAAAAATTCGATTTTTACGTATGTAGTGAAAGGAGCAACGAAGGTGACAAAAAGGCGAAACGACGGAGACTTCTGCAAAAGAAGAGCCGTGGAGCTAGGATAGCTATAAGTGAGAATTTCTCACCCTTCAATTTATTTTTCTAGTTATATATATACTAGGATGCAGACGGTGCTTAGTAGCACCCGACACCCGTCCACAGACCATGGACTTGTTTGTTTGACTGTTTGGTGATTGATTGTGATATTGGTTTGAATGTGGTTTGTGGTGTGAAAAATCGAATCGATAAATTGGTTAGGATTAGACGTGCGCCGTTATAAGGCGAAGGAGTAAGGCTAGGTTAGACCCTTACTCCAAAGTTTATGGTTTGCATAACGAATTGATTTGATTGATGTGTGAATGGCGTAGGCCTTCACTAGACCGGGGATAAGGCTAGGCCTTGTCCCGTTTCTAGTATCGTGCCGTTATGCCGCCGAAATTTTCTAAAATAAGTTAGAAAAATAAAAATAGCATTTTATTTAACGAATGAACTGAATATAAATTCATATGTTAAAATAAAATGTGTTATCGTTAAAAATATAATTTTTAACGTGAATGTGAATAAATAAATATTCATTTACAAACCAAACGGTTTGTTTATGTACACCTATTTGAATGACGTTGATTGGGTCGATAAATTTTACACATCGCCTAACTGCACAAATAAAATATGTGTTTGATTGTTTGAAACCCCACACGGGTGTTAGGATGAAATTTGAAGTTCACTCATCCTGATTTATTAAATATGTCGATCGATTGATTGACAAGCTGCTATAAGCGTTAAATGTCTATATTTGATGCTTATACAGTGTAGTGCACTTTGGTTGATGGTTGATTATTCATCATTGTTGATATATACATGTGTTGTAGAAAATCCATATAATTAACATTATATGGTAATTGATTGGGCCTCATTCCAGTTTCGAGAAAAAAAGAAATATTTGAAATAGAAATATTTGAAATAGAAATATTTGAAATAGAATATTTGAAAATAGAAATATGTGAAGCCGTGAGGATTAGATTGACGCCATTTTGACGTGAACGATATTTATATCGATTTTATTCATTTTAAAATGAATATTGAAACGTGATTTCGAAATCGAATATTTTGAAATGAATTGAATTGAAAACGATTTCGAAATGAATTGAATTGAAAACGATTTCGAAATGAATTGAATTGAAAACGATTTCGAAATGAATTGAATTGAAAACGATTTCGAAATGAATTGAATTGAAAACGATTTCGAAATGAATTGAATTGAAAACGATTTCGAAATGAATTGAATTGAAAACGATTTCGAAATGAATTGAATTGAAAACGATTTCGAAATGAATTGAATTGAAAACGATTTCGAAATGAATTGAATTGAAAACGATTTCGAAATGAATTGAATTGAAAACGATTTCGAAATGAATTGAATTGAAAACGATTTCGAAATGAATTGAATTGAAAACGATTTCGAAATGAATTGAATTGAAAACGATTTCGAAATGAATTGAATTGAAAACGATTTCGAAATGAATTG
>JASFAX010007634.1:0-21406 GCA_030737875.1 Allium sativum | reverse complement strand
CGCTGCAAGAACGAGGTAGAACAATTTCTGTTGAAAGCTTAGTTTTTCTGTTTGATCATCCTGTCCGTACCTTATTCGATTCTGGCGCATCTCATTCGTTTATCTCTGCATCATTAGTTGAATCGCTGCACTTGAACACCAGTTTAGTAGAGGATCCCTTGGTCGTTTCAATCCAATTGGGGGTTCGGCTCATTTGACCATGATATGTTTGGATTTGAAAATCTCTATACTTAGCGTTGAATTTAGATGTGATGCTTATGTATTGGGCTTCACGGGCTATGGGCTAATTTTAGGAATGGATTGGTTGTCTAGAAATAGGGCCATTCTTGATTGTGAAAGGAGAGTAGTTAGGCTTGTGACTCGCCTTGGTAATGCTCTCGACATCTTTTGTAATCCCATAAATTCCGTTATGCTAAGTTATCTTGAATCGCTTGACGCGTCTGTAGAGAACCTGCGATCGATAGAAGTGGTCCGGGAATATCCGGATGTGTTTGAGGAGGTGAAGGACTTACCTCCAAAGCGGGAGATAGACTTTCGAATTTATCTTGTGGATAATGCTAAACCCGTATCTTTGCCAGTGCGCCACATGGCTCCTCGTGAAAGGAGGGGAACTCAATTAAGCAAGTAAATGAGTTGCTTGAGAAGGGGTTCATAAGACGTAGTATATCGGAGTGGGGTGCTCCAGTAGTTTTTGCCACAAAGGCGGATGGGTCTCTTAGACTTTGTATGGACTATAGAGAACTAAACAAGCTTACTAAAAAGAACCGACAGCCCCACTGCCGAGGATTGACGATCTCTTTGATCAGTTAGTTGGCGCCTCAGTGTTTTCGCAGTTGGACTTAGCCACTGGCTTTCATCAACTGAGAGTGGCTGAGGATAGTATAGATAAGACTGCTTTTAGGACTCCTGACGGATTCTATGAATGGCTAGTGATGCCCTTTGGTTTGACAAACGCCCCTGCATATTTTGTTGATTTGATGAGTAGGGGTGTTTAGGGAATACCTTAACAAATTCGTGGTAGTCTTTGTGGATGACATCTTAGTCTTTTCTAAGAATAAAGAAGATCACTCCCCTACATCTTAGGGAAGTGTTGGAAACCCTTCGAGCGCATAACCTTAAGGCAAAATTTTCTAAGTGTCACTTCTGGAGGAAGGAAGTACGGTTCTTAGGGAACGTGGTTTCCAAAGAAGGGATAGCAGTGGATCCCGGCAAAGGTGGTGGCCATCCAAGATTGGAAGGTCCCTAAAAATGCAACCGAAGTAAGAAGTTTCTTGGGGTTGGCTGGCTATTATGGGAAGTTTATCAAAGACTTCGCAAAAATATCAGGCTCCATTAACACGGTTAACGAAGAAGAACCTGGTTTTTACGTGGGACAAAGATTGCGATGATGCGTTCCAACGTTTAAAGAGAGCCTTAACTTCAGCCCCAGTCTTAGTGCTGCCAGTTACGGGAATAAACCGTTTACCATCTATACTGATGCTTGTGGGACGGGACTTGGCGCGGTCCTCATGCAAGAGGGAAGAGTAATAGCCTATGGTGGAAGGCAGTTGAGGGTTCATGAAAAGAATTACCCCACGCATGACTTAGAGCTAGCCGCAATTGTTTTCGCGCTTAAGTCTTGGCGTCACTATCTTCTTGGTGAGAAATTCGAACTGTTCACTGACCACAAATCATTAAAATACTTATTCTCTCAGAAGGATTTGAATTTAAGGCAGCAACGGTGGATGGAATTCTTAGCCTCCTACGATTTTGAAATAGCATATACCCCCGGGCAAGGGTAACGTGGTGGCAGACGCCTTAAGTAGGAAAAGGTTGTCCTTGAGTCCGTTGTTTGTTGAACGACAAAGCTTAGAATTCATCTCTATGTTTGACTTTAGACCCTCCGTTGACTTAGTACCCCGGTCTGTTAGCATCCTTGGAGGTTAGACCTACACTTCTAGGACGGGTTGGTGAGGCACAGCGAGACGACCCACAGTTGGTTGAGATAGTAGAAAAGCTCAAAGGGGGGGAGGCGTCAAGCCATCTTCGTAGGTATACCCTAGACGATAAGGGTTGGTCACGAAGGGATAATAGACTTTGTGTACCCACAAGACGAAGACTTAAGGAAAACCATTCTTGATGATGCTCATCGCTTCAAAAATGACCATTTCATCCCGGCGGGGATAAGATGTACAAAGATATGAAGCGGGTTTTCTTTTGGGCCGGTATGAAAAAGGATGTGGCCGAGTACGTCGCTAGATGCTTGGTGTGCCAACGAGTTAAAGCAGAACAAAAGAAACCCGTGTGGGTTGCTTCACCCATTAGAAGTTCCACTATGGAAATGGGAAAGCATCTCAATGGATTTTGTGGATGGATTACCAAGATCAAGGAAGGGGTAACACGGGGATTTGGGTTATAGTAGATAGACTTACTAAAAACGCCCATTTTATTCCCGTGAAAAGTAAGAGGACTGCTCCGTGGTTGGCTTCTGTATACATTAAGGAGATAGTTCGTTTGCACGGTATTCCTTCTAGTATAGTAAGCGACCGTAGACCCCATCTTTACTAGCGAATTTTGGAAGAGTTTACAAGAGGTGGTAGGGACTCAGCTATGTTTGAGCACCGCATATCATCCTCAGACAGACGGCCAGAACCGAGAGGGTGAATCGCATTCTAGAGGATCTTTTAAGGCTTTGTATCCTAGACTTTGGGGGTACATGGGAAGAGCACCTTCCGTTAGTAGAATTCGCATATAACAATAGCTTTCAGTCTAGTATTGGCATGGCACCTTTTCGAAGCTCTTTATGGAAGGCCTTGTCGTTCGCCTACATGTTGGTGGGAATCTACCGATAAAATCCTACTTTGGGCCCGATATGGTTAGGGAAACCTCGGAGAAGATTGAGTTGATTCGAAGGAGGATGAAAGCAGCACAAGATAGGCAAAAATCGTATGCTGATAAGAGGAGAACAGATCTTGAGTTTTACATTGGGGACATGGTTTTTTATCAAAGTGTCTCCGTTACAGAATGTTGTTCGCTTTGGGTCCGTGGGGAAATTAGCACCAAGGTTTGTAGGGCCGTTTCCTGTAAAAAAACAGGATTGGGAAGATGGCATATAGGGTGGAGTTGCCTGAGAAACTTAGTGGAGTACACGACGTATTCCATGTATCACATTTTGGAGAAGTGTTTGCACAAGACCGCGGAGGTGGTAGAGCCGAGCTTGCTTAAAGAGGTGGAAATAGAGCGTGATGCAACAATTAGACGAGCTCCTACATGCATTCTTGGGTCGGAGATCAAAAAGTTGAGGAATCGAGAGGTCAGACTGGTTAAAGTGCAATGGGGAGATGATGAGAGCAACGCAACTTGGGAGACGGAAGAGAAGATGCGTTCGTTGTACCCTTTTCTTTTTGAGGGTATGTCTTTTAATTTCTCCTTTATCACTTAGCTTATCTTATCTTATCTTTAGTATGTCCTCTCATTAGTATCTTTGACCTTTAGTTAGGATAATCCTATGGTTGAAAACATGTGTTTGAGACATGTTATGTATGATGGATGCAAAATGGATGCAAGTGTTTGCTAGTGGTTGCTCGTGGATGCATATATACACACACTTTAGGCACTAGATCGGCTCAGTCACTTCATATTGCATATTGCATATATATGGATGTATTTAGTATAATGGATGTATAATGGTTGTACCATCATATGGATGTTGCATTCGGTTGAATGGGTGTGCACGCATATAGAAGTAGTATGTAAGCAATTAGGATCTTTTGCATACATAATGGATTCATGACACTTACATAGTTGCATTAAGGAGGTCAACTGAATCAGTGGACCGCCTGATTTTGCATTAGATACGGACATATACACACACTGTGCATTTAAACATGAAATCATTAGAAGTCTGTAAGGGACAATGGATGCCTGTGTATGATGGATGAGTAGATGGACGTTTGGATGGTAAGATATACATTCTTCCAGACTTGAAGATTTCGGGGACGAAATCCTAAAAGGAGGGGAGAATGTAACACCCCGAATTTTCTATTAACACTAAAGTTGCTAAAATAATAATAAGTGTGTAGAAGAGGGGATGTATCTAATATGAATATAAAAATATTAATAAGGGTGTAAGAGAGGGGATGTATCTAATATGAATATAAAAATATTAATAAGTGTGTAAGAGAGGGGGATGTATCTAATATGAATATAAAAATATTAATAAGTGTGTAAGAGAGGGGGATGTATCTAATATGAATATAAAAATATTAATAAGTGTGTAAGAGAGGGGATGTATCTAATATGAATATAAAAATATTAATAAGTGTGTGAGAGAGGGGATGTATCTAATATGTATATAAAAACAATAATAAGTAAAGGGGGGATGTATCTAATATATACATTGTAGAAAATATATATATATATTTATGACATGAATAGAAGTTTATTAATATGCTGAGTGTTTGCTGAGTCACTTCTGACTCATTGCTGAGTCAACAAGATAAACCCCATCTTGTCTGAACGGCTGCGGTTATTTCTAGGTTAAATCTAATGGCCTAAATGAATTCTAAAATCTATAAATAAGTGGGTAGACCCTAGACCTAAATCATTTGTAAAATTAGAGAAGCTACTGTCATGCTTGCTGCCATGGAGTTCAGCATAGCCGTCACAAACTAAGAAGAGGGAAGCCTAATCATCTACAACTAAATCTACACAAATCAAATCAAAAGATCTCTCTTTCTCTAATTCTTTTCTTTTGTTGGTGAGTATGATGATTCTCACAAGACTATTACAAACTAATTTGACTCAGTTATGAATGGATCACAAGAAAGTGATGTGATTTGTAATTGTAAATTCTATATATTGTGGATCTCTTATTATGTTATTATGTTGTCGTATGATGTAAATTATATATGCTATGTCATGCTATGTTGTAAATTCTCTTATGCTATGTCGTGCTATGTTGAGGAATCATGTCAAGCTATGTTATACTATCATACTATGCCATGTTATAAATCATGCTATATTATGTTGAAAAATCATGATGTTGTTGGATCATGCTTAAAGTTATGTTTTTTTTTCTTAATTTAAATGGATCTTGTTTATGGGAATTTGCCTATTAGGTTAGGTGTACCCATAAACTTGAAACTATAATTAAATAAAACTTGATTATGGGAATTTGCCTATTGAGTTAGGTGTACCCATATAAAACCATGTTGTTAAAAAATTAGATGATGTTGATTCACACATGTTCATATGTAAGTTTATGAAAATTGATTGAGATTATATTAGGTGAATTTTGAACAAGTTGACACCTTTAGGTCCATGACATGTATAATCTATGCAAGTTGGACATATGCAAGTTTCACACCCTTATTATGATTCATTTGGTCACATATACATGTTGTTATTATGATAATCTCTTTTGTGCTATGAGTTAGGCTATTCGAGTCTAACATATATTTTGCGAATAAACGTTCAAACGTGGGGTAGGGTGTAATATTAGGAATTAATAAATTGGGTGCAATTTTGTAAGATTTTGCATACCATGAATGGATGTCCATAATTGAGTCAATTATGGACATTGTTAAAAATTGGAAGTAATTAATAATTCAAGTTGGGAATTATTAAAATTGGGGGAAAGTGGATTATTATTAATAATCAATGCTTAGGACACGAGGTTGGACCCGTTTGTGACGTAAACCTGCCCGGACCCGCCCGGCAAATCCAGTAGTCACAAATGTCGGCCCAATGTGAGAGGTCCCAGGCCCAAACTAAAGCATAACAGTTGTAAAGACACGAGGTTAGACTCTTTTATGGTGTAAGACTGCCTGGACCCACCCGGCAAATCCAGCTGCCGTAAATGCCAGTCTAATGTGAGAGGTCTTTATGAGGTTATGGCCTTAATGAACTAAGAAATACTTAACCAGATAATCATGTAAGGTGGGACATGGGGGTTAAGTAGGTGCCTTGGGTGGCATGAGGAATCTGGTGGTTGCCTTTAGAGGCATTTGAAATACGATTAGACTTAACCAAACACACATGTAAATGAACATGACTAAGTGGGTTAAGTGGGATGGACTAATGGGGACAAGCTTAGGTGGAATGCTTGTGGTAAATAGTGGGGGCCCATTTCAACCAGTATCCCAAAACGTATCTTTGTGGGCTCGACCTAAGTCGAGGACGGGACACGCATACTGGGTTTGACTATAAGAGGCCAAAACAGGGAGCGGTGGCAACGCAAGTTCAACGGGTTTCATATGCGTGTGTGGACCCGGGCTGGTAGGTAAGACGTTGTTGCATCGTGTAGGTATAAGCCGTGCATGTCCGTTGTATCAGGTTGCCACTTTAGGGGAGTGATACACCCCACTGTGGGGCCAGCACGGGTATCTACGAGTTAGGGAGCCGATCGAATAATGGGAAGTAGGGTACACCTAGTGGAGATAGGGGCAGGCGGCACCTATGTAGTCAGCTAGGGGTAAGTAAAGCCATTGGGAAAGTTTCTAAGTGAAGCTAAGTGGGATGAATCTTTAGGGTGACTGGTGTGGTGCAGTATAGTGTTTATCCTTTAGTATTTAGGAGCGCCTATAACGTTGCCTTTAGCGATTGTCTATGTCCTTAATCTGCTCTTCATAGACATTTTCTTGTTTTCCAGCTTATGCCTTAGTCCAGTTATTTTGGTAATAGTATTGTAGAATTATCATATTCACCAGACTTTATGTCTGACCCCCTCTTTTCCATCCTTTTTCTCCCTTCAGGTCCGCAGGTTGGGCCAAGTTCTAGTGGAGTCTAGTTGGATCGCTTATCTTCTGGAAAGCTTGGACTGCTGAAGTAAAGTCCAGCTTGTTATCTTTCTTTTTAATGGCTATTCATGTAATGGGATTATGTACTTGTTTTATCAAGATAGATATTGTACTTGACATTGAATGTGGTGTTATGATGTAATCAAACATGTTTTGACTTCTGCTACAATGAAATAAAGTTTTTGAATTTCCAAGTACTATTTTATATCTGTCTTGTTGTAATTTTACTGTTCTATATTCACTTAAAACCTCCATGGAAGTTAATCCATTCCCTTTGTGAGTGACATTAATGGACGTGGGGTGTTACACGAACCTTAGGTAGAAACCCTTTGGATGAAACATGTATTTGAAACATGTTATGCTTGATGTTTGCAAGTGGTTGCAAGTGTTTGCAAGTGGATACTCGTGGATGCATGATACACATTAGGCACTAAGATCGGCTCACACACTTTCATATTGCATATGCATGAGTGCTTATACTTATTCATGGCTGAAACTTGTTATGCTATCACGTGGATGTTGCATATGGATGAATGTTATGTGCACTCATATAGAGATTATGAATTATGTTAGGAATTTGCATACATATGGACTCATTTAATTAAGATACTTTGCATTAAGGAGGTTTACTGAATCAGTAACCGCCTGATTTTCGCATTAGATAAGTACATATACACACACCTTTTGCATATGATCATACAACATTTAGAATCTTTTAAGGACAATGACTTCTCGTGGATGATGTTTTGAGTAGATGGATGAAGGATGGTAGGATACGTCCTTCCTAACTTAGAGATTTCGGGGACGAAATCCTTTAAGGAGGGGAGAATGTAATAACCAGTATTTTTAAATAACATGTTATAACATAAATCAAGGCAGAATTAAATGATAAAATATGAATCAAGGGAAACGGGCTGTGCCATTGCGTTCGTCTCGGAAAAATACGCGAAATAGAGTCCGAGTTTTCGAAAATCGGAGTCCTTATAACCAAGTTATGGCCCGTCAAAGTTTTCAGAAAATTTCAAGTTCAAATTTAAATTTCAGAATTCAAATTCAGCTGGGCAGGACATGCGGGAAAATTTCCCACCACCCCAAGTCGACTTGGGAGTCGACACACCCCAGGCTGTGTCGACTGCCCAGTCGACACCCCTGTCGACTTGGGTGGTCGGCCAGTCTGGCCTGGGTGCACCTGACTTGTTTCTCAAGACATGCTTTAGGGCTGGTGACGGATTTTAATGGCTCAGATCTGAATTAGGGTTAATCCTATGACCTAAACTAACCTAAACTTCTATAAAAGGACCCTAATACCTAGCCTAAACCATCATAAATCAATCCTACAACTAGATTATGCCAAAATGTTTAATCATGGCCTCCACCCTCTTGTCATAGCCTCCACCTTCATTCATATGAGAGTTCCTAAGCTTGTTTGAGAGTTTCTAAGCTCGATTCAAGGCCAAAGTTCAATCTTTCTTCATCAAAGCAAGGATCTTCTTCTTATTTCTCAAAGGTTTTCATTGAAGCTTGTCATTTGGGAGTTTTTGGAGTTGCTAGTGGCTTCGTCTCAATCTTATTTTATTTTATAAGTCTTCATAGCAGTGTAAGCCCTATACTACTCTTAGATTCTAACTATGAAGTTAAATATGACATGTTGCAAGTTTGAGTTTGGGCTAAGTATGATTTGTGCTTTGATTTTATCATGTTATGCATAGATTTATTCTATGCATGTTTGTAAAGCTATCACCTTGACTTTGTGCATAAAAAGCTATGAGCTTTGATTTGAAATGTTGCATAAAGCAACATAGAAACTCTCATAAATCTTATGTTATCTTGCATATGATGTTATATGCGAATCACTTGCTATCATCCTATGTCATTTATGACCATATTTCATCTATTTTGCTAAAGTTGATATCATGCATGTTTTGAGGCCTATAATGTAATATGCAAGTTTATGAACACATTTGCCTCATATGCCACTATGTTTAACTTGTGGCCCAAACTAATTATGTCATGCTTCTAAGTTCCCTCTTTGAGATCTATTTGCGTTTATGCGAACTTACGTGCGATGGGGTTACGTTATGGGCAAACTAAAATGACATAAAAACATGACTTGAAAAGATGACATGAAATATGACATGTGATTATGCTTGAAACATGAACATGAACTTGGACATGACTTCTAGAAAACATGAGAATGGCCAACTCGAGGTTGGGTTGAGTTTGTAGCATAAATCTACCCGGAACCGACCGGCTTAACTAGTGGCTACAAGCAATAGGACCCAATGTGAGTAGTTGGTCATGTCGCACTTGAAACCCGAGGTTAGACTAAGTTGTGGTGTAAAGCTACCCGGACCCGCCCGGCTTAACTAGTAACCACAACAAGGTCTAATGTGAGAGGTTGGGTGCATTAAATTAATTAATGCCACATGATAGGGTTAAGTCTTGAACCACTTGAATACTTAACCAATTAAACACGATGGGTTGGTAAGGTTAAGTCATGAACCTTGGGTACACTTAACCGACTTGGTACTTGATTGGATAGGGTTAATCATGCTTAACCCATTAGAAACCCTAGTTACGTGGTCCTTTTCACCAGTAACCCTCTTGGTTGTATCATGGTACCCTAGGGACTAGGCTAGGGTGGGGCACGATTACTGGGCTGACATGTAAGCGACCAAAACGACGGCTGAGTAGGTGCGCCGGTGTAGGTTCAGGCGGACTATGGTCGTGCACATAGTCCGGAGTTGAAAAAGCAGACACAGGCACCAGTAGGTTTAGACTGTGCGTGCTTGATTTGTGTCCGTGGTTGGCACCCTAGGGCTTGATACACCCTAGGGTGGACCTAGGACAGTTTGACTACACTTCGTGATTGGGCCGTATGACACCGACACTTGACGAGTTAGGCTTTAGGGAGCCGATCGACTAGACCGTGTTGTTGGATCTTGATTTAGGTCATCTCGTGATATTGGGCCAAGATTGGGCCAAGGGGTCACTTCTTGTTCATACTTGACATGGGTTGGAATACTAGTACACTTGGTGCAAAACTTGACCTTGTATATGCGATGCCACACTTGATCTATCTTGTTAACTTTTCACCATGCCAGTTATCATCCTATATTTCATCTCTGTTTTACATGTCCAGTTAACTTTATTAGTTTTTATACTAATAGTAGATAGGACTTACCAGTCTTTTGACTGACCCATTTTCTTTCGGCTCTTTTCTTTCGTTTCCCCCCCAGGTTTACAGGGTGGGAACACCAGCACCTAGCTTGGATCTCTAGCTACTTTTCTGGATAGCTCATGTACGGTTTGGACTTGAGCTTGCTATGGCTTTATTCTACCTTGGGGATAGTTACTTTATGATTTTCTTTCCAGTTTTCAGTTGATGTTTCTAGACTGGGTTTTATGGAAAATAATGACCAAGTACTTTGATGTAACTTGACTATGGTTTTGAAATGTTAGTTTTATCCGCTGCTTTATTTACTCTGTTTTTTTTCACTTATATGTCTGTCTTGTGATATCTGCATGCATGATTACCTTGTTTAACGCCCCTCCAAAGCTAGTGTGCTTGCAAGAGTGGCATTGGCGGAGGTGGGGTGTTACAATATCACACTAGGACTTACGGAATTTGGTAATAGTAAAGTTCCAATATCATCCACATTCAACATTATAGTACAAACACAAAATCTATTGTTAAATAATAATGGTTATCGTTAATTGTAATGCTCTGGTAAGAGACTTTGACATTGTGTTGACATCAGTTGACCGTGATACTAACCTCATATAATTAAGGAGACGAATCCTCTCTTGAATAGTGCTTCACATCCAATGCTTGTATTCGACCCAACTACAGTCGTTCGATGGACATTATGTCATGATTTAACTATAATCAAAGTGAAGCTTCCATATTGAAGATCAACGGTATTCTCAAGTCGAGAGAACTGTGTAAAATTTTCAAATCGATATTCTCTTCTCGGCCTTAGTTATATTAACGAACAAAAAACAATTGAGTGAGTCATTCCATAGTTATGCAGTAACTACCAGTATGTAACCCCTTGGTGCCCCTAGCAGTCACGAGTAACATACTGCCCAACATTTGGAGAGCGTTGCATACTCTACTCTCAACGGATGTATCGATATCCAGTCTCGATACATCTTGACTAGGAATATTTAAAGTGAAAATTAGGCTCATATCCCTAAAACATTTCAAAATGTAGCGCATGTCCTGCCTAAACTTTAAATGTAAACCTGGTCCGTAGAATTAGTTGCCGCTCTCTTTTTTTCCTCCCTTCCGCCTTCTCGTCCAACTACTTCTTGCCTTTTCCCTTATTTGACCCAAAAAAAGCGGCAGTGACTAAAAAAAATTCAAAAAATGGGAAATATTCCCAGAAGCATTCACAATTAAAAAAAAAGTTGCATACTTCTATGCAACAATGTCTGAAAAGTAGAATACATGCATATATTCATATAATGTTTTGAAAACCTGGACCAATATATGCATACATGCATGCAACTATTACCAATAGTCACATACATGCACGCATACAAAGTTGAACTGAGATTCATGTGTTACAAAAAGTTGCATACATGAATGCAACTATTCTGTATATATGCATGCACGTGTGCAACAAATTTAGAAGGGACGACGGCTTCTGAAGATGCGCATGAATGCATGCATGTATTCTGTACAAGAGCATAAATGTGCGCAACAATGTCTGAAAACGGTGAATGCTTGAAAAAAATTGGCAAAATTTGAATATATGCATAAAAGGATGCGTATAATGTTGTTTAACTGCATACATGTATGCATTTATACTGCAGTTGGGCGCAAAGCTAAAATATAAGCATGAATGTATGCAACTATTTATGAATAGGTGCATCCTTTGATGCATAAACTTGTTGTTTCGCTGTTTTTATGTTATTTTGGGTTTTGATGTGGTTTTTGATTGTTTTGATGCATGAATTTTTGGGTGTGTATGTGTTTTATTTAATAATAAATTTTCGTGATTTTTTTATATTTTTTCATGAATTTTCAAAAAATAGGGACCTAAATTACAATAATTTTTCGACCAGACTTGAGCCTAATTTAAAACCTTAACGGGAACCTGTGCCAAACGGACCCATATTTAAAATGGTATATTTATTTTCATTGTGATAAATTACACACGGTTATATCACTTTGTAACTAATATCACAAACATTCTATTTATGGATTTCTATTAAATATACTTTTAATTAAATAATTGATATAACCACATTATATCAAGTACGTAATAGAAAGAAACCACCTTTATTTTGAACAAGATCGGTCAACGAGTTAGATATACATAACAAATTACATAATTGCCCTTAGGTCATACCCTTAACTCTATCAATCTCCTATTTTCACTTAGGGTCAATTATGGAATCTTATTCTAACTTCACCAATTGATTTTCTCCTAAATCAATATGGTCGGTCCCTTTGTGAACGAGTATGCGATTATGTTTCAATTGTCCACTCTATCAACCAACTCTCTCCGATGGGTATAAATTGTTTCATCTTATGGAACAATTTAGAGTATGCCTTTTGACTTCTACTGAGCTCAAAGTTCTCTTATGAAGTGTATTCGATAATTGCTATCATATAACAATTTTATGGGATTCTCATCATTTGGAATCGGCTAAGTGATAAATTTTGTGCAATTATATATTTATATACATTGATTTTATTGCAATGATATTCAAGGCAATGTACTTAGACCTTTCATTGAATCAACCATTGTCTTTAACTCGGAACATTTTCAACTTAAAGATTCTTAATTTAAATTTATTATTGACATATTATACTCAATATCACTTATAAAGTTCAAGTCTGAACACTCCTTCCTAAGGAATTTGTTGTTTCGGTAAACAATTCTCTAGTGTTTCACAAATACAGAGGATGCTTCAAACAACCATTTAGTGATATCAATTTGGATATGCTATTTTCTTCATGCATCAAATACAAAAACAAATCATGATATTACAGACAATAAAACATGTATAACAAGTTATATTTCCAATGCATAAGAGACTCATCTCGCGTGTTTCATATTAAACAATTTGACAAGATGTCTTTGCATATAGGTTTGGGACATTCCCAATATCTTTTATACTCACTATAAAAGACATCACTTACAATCCAAATTTGAGTATTAAAACAATTAAGGTTGATTTTAACACAAGTACTTCGTAAAAACCAGCAACATGTTATTCACTTAAAGATTAGAAATATCAATGTACCTTTTAGCACTCTTTCGTATGAGCATACGCTTCCTCTGCACTTTGACTGAAAATAAAACTTTTTGATTTCTATTAAAACCCTTGTTCAGTCTTGATGCTTATAAAATGATACTTTTATATCATTTCTTGAATCATAACCAAAGAATCACAAACACAATATTGTTCTCACTAACTTTGAAACATTTTTTGTTAATATGTGTAAACAACTAACTCTAAATCTTTATTTAGATTTTTCTATTTAAATACATATTTACCAAAACACTTATGTCTTATTAAGCGATAATTTTATGGAAAAATATGAATTAACTTAAGCATGTTGAATATCAAATTTATTATGATAATTTCAACAATTTGAAATTTGTGATATTTTTCTTATCAACATTTTTCATTTAATTCCAACTGCATTAGTTTTTCTCATAAAATCACAATCCCGGTCGATGGATCACATCACTTCGGTTATGACCACCAAAATCGTATTATGATAGCGTACTTAGAATACTTTTAGATTTGTGCATCATGCCACATAGAGTCAACACCCTTAATGGTTTAATTAATCAACTGAGGATTATATGATTTCGACATTAAATAAGAAACTCATAGTTTCTCTTTAATGTACAATAATACTTACTAGACATTCTAATGTTTTGTGTTCATTCGGGCTGGTTAATTTCATTTGATCTCATATAATCAGTTCTATCTATGGATCATATCCAATTCCATTTTACCATCAAAAACTTCTTAAAGAAAATCCTTCATAATTAAGTTGGTATGTCTTGAAATAACAATTATTTCATATTGCAAATAGAATTCAAATTCATAAACGCTTTACAGATTTCTTTATTTATAAAATTGATTTGTTTTTAGTTTACATAACTTATGTTCAAAACATAAATATGTCACCTAATGATAGTCCATTCCAAAATCTATTAGGGAGACTCATACAAGATCCTTCATGAATAATTATTATGTGCAATCTTTAGACTCACGCAACCTACCATTTTTTTAGTCTAGGATATTTTGGAGTTTCTTATAAACCCTTATCTTGTATGATTTTGTAAGCTATTTTTTAGATGAAATAATATTCACCTTGTGTACTACTCTTAAGCACATGAGCTTACAGAAAGAATTCAACTAAACTTCACTCACAGTTAATCATACATTATCCAATAATGTCTTATTATTCCTTATCGACGCATCATTTTGTTCTCATGGAGGATGACTTTTAAAATTGATTCTATATTCATTTTTAGGTTCATTGGGACTCTTTCCAATTTACTACTTATTTGGTCAAATAATTTTACTCTATTGCATGTTATTTTATTTACTTTTATTTTATATTCAATGATCTAACCTTAAACTCGCTACATGTGTATCTTATACACATGTTCATGTTGGTAATAAATCATTAATGAATATAACAAAACACATGGAACTGTTTGGAATTAATAGACTATGATTGCATACATATAGATGTGTCAATCCAAATAGTTCGTTAACCTTTGTAATGCTCCCACTAAATGAATGCATAGCCTTTTATTGTTTGAGATATAATCAACATGTAATGGCCCGAGAGATTTTCGACCTTGAAAATTGACACAGAACCCCATATTAACTATTTAAGAATCAAAAATACCAGAACATCAATAGAAAGAAATTAGAGGGTGAGAAATAGAAAGAAAGTTAGAATTGAAGAAGAAGAACATAAATACAACATCAGATTAAACACGAATCTCGCAGCGGAACGAATAAATATATTATATATTATATAACATAACATTGAAATAAAACCAATATCTATATAGAATACCATTATCGAGGTACAATGCTTACAATGTAGCAGAAATAAACAATAGTTATATAATCCTGAAGCCGTTTCCTCCAAGCTCTTCCAGTAATCTGTAAAATCCCGACTACTTGACTACCCGTACCAATTTGGGCACCTAAGAGTTTAGGGTAAACAAAACAAAATAAACTTTGGGTCAGTGATGGGACTGGTGTGAGTAAACGCCAACCATTTGTTTAAATTTTAAAAATCCTTTTAAAAGAAGGGATAATCGTAAGACCAATCCACACGTAAACACAGACGGTTTTACCTTACGATAAGCCAAATCATTCTTTAAAATCCATACTCTTCTAATATTATAATAATGTCTAAATCAAATAAATAGCAATCTAGTGGAACGCTTTCATCTCACGTTCCACATATAAAATATATAAACAAAAACCGTAGGCGCTTATTAGGTAATGGATTCCAACTGGCAAAGTATGCGACCACCATCTGATGGTGTATCTCTAAAGAGAAATACATCGGGTTCAACAAGAACATCTTGCAACTCAGGCTAAACACGACCGTTCGCTTATTTCGCTTGAGTGAATCGAATGTATTATCACCAACGGTTGGGATCAGCAACTGTTTCCCAGAAGGGAAAGCATCGAAATAGAATAAAGAAGTAAATGAATTTTCTCTAGATCAGGTGAAAATACACCCTAATTGGGAGCTACCCACTTGCCTGCGACCTACCCGATTTTATATCATTTCCTAGTTGTGAGTCTTGAGGCCATAACGTATCTTTTTGACAGATTACACCTTTGTTTAATTAGAATGCCAAATCGCCATACCCGCCAAATCACAAATTGATTTCTCCAAAAAATACCATGGGTATACAGCTAAGAGAAACGAATTTCTCCGCCACCAAACTTAAATACGTTTGAAGAGATCAACTTACGCGATCTTATAAATACACTCTGTCAAACATTCTTCCATACAGGTTGAACTAGGACTGGACAAACTAAAGGCACTATTCTATAAACCCATCTTAGGCAATTTCTCCGTAGGATTTGCCAGAACAGCCCTTGCATAAACTCCGTCTTCAATTATCTTAATCATATTTGATTCGCAACGCTAATTCCTATATAGAGTGGTTTTTAGATAATAAATCTGATCCCGGTCTCTCCGTATTGACGACAGAAAAAAGGTTAAAACTTTGATAATCGGTTATTTAACTATCAAAGGAAAACATCAATACACACAACGATCTTATTTCCAAATGGAAATTTTATCGATCAATCATCAATCAACATTTTTCCCTTTATATTAATTTATCATCAATTTATTCATTTCCAGTGTTTCCATATATTCATAAATTCTTATTTTCTAAATTCAGAAAATATGCATTATTAACATTGGAAAATGTTTCCATTCTAATTTACGAATCACTATACTCCCACATCTATTGTAACAACCCACATCCGTTAGTGTCACTCACAAAGGGAATGCACTAAGTTCTGTGGAGCATTTAAGGTAAAAGATGCAGATAAATTACAAGACAGATAATTAAAATAGCGGAAAATAAAACTTTACTTTATTGATAAAATAGTTTGTACAACAATTGTTTTCCAATACTAGAGTATCTGTCTTACAAAATAAAGAAGCATAAAATAACATTTATATTCCCCAATGTAGCATGAGCTAGCCACAGCAGTGGAAAAGAGGATCCAAGCAAAACTTCGACTAATCTTCAAGCTTGGAAAGAAAAACTAAGCTAAGTAGTAACGTTCCCTCCGTGCGAACCGAGGGGGGGAACGGAAGACGAGAAAGCGAAAGAAAATAGAGCCAGACATAAAGTCTGGTAAGTTCAGTAACTTTCAACATGTGAACAGGTAAAATCAACATGACATGGATTAACTGAATACAAGGCAATACTATGATGTAGGTTAACAAGATAACGCAAGCTATGCTGAGGCAAGATAAAACTGAATGTACTGATAAATGGGATCTAAAGACGAGCTGAATATACTGATAAACTGAATATGCTTCCATACTTTCTCAACTTTGCGATTACCCTGCTATTCTGGTTTCTATATCTCTGCACCACCTAACTAGTGTCCAACTAGTAATCTGTATAAACCGATAAAACAATAATGTGATCCCAATCCCCGAAATTGTGGTTGTTTTCAGGTGTACATCTATTATTTATTACCAAGAACTAATCTAGAGTTTTCTATCGAACGCTTCCTAGATCCAACCAGGGTTTACGCTACCCAGGGCTACTGGGGTTTATGCTACCTATTGAACATTTCTCGGATTTTAGGGTTTACGCGACCTAGGTTCAACTAAGGATTACGCTACCTATCGAACGACGCCCCTAATCTAGGACACACTACCCAGAGTGGTATATGTCCCTAGACTTTCCCCACGTAAGTGTCGTAGATCATTATCGCTGTCTAGATGCACATGTCCTCTATATGTGCGACCCTAGTCTCGTGGCAGGGCAAATCAAGAAACACGGAACTCAGTCGGAAGCTTTCAGATATCTGCCAATGCAGATGCTAAGGTCTGTTTTTCCAGTGGCTATGGTCCCACCTGACCCCTCCCTCAACAAATGAAAGGCACACCTTGAAAAATGAGAACTATATGCATGCCCTTTATGCCCCCACTAACCTATGGCCATCCGCACCCGTAACTAGATAGAAAGTATATGGTCTTTTGGAGTTCTCCGCCTTTCCGCTATACGTATCTCAACTGACTCAAGACGGTAAGTAGATGACGAGTTGCTATCACAGGGCTACTGGTCTCGCCGAATCACGTTGGTCCATCCTAGTCTTTAGGTTGCCTTATATTGCAACCAAGGCATACCCTTGGTTCTTCTAACGCAGACCTTAACCTCTGTGAGCCTAGGCGGATCATCTGCAGCATCACAGAGGGATACCAAGAGTACCCTCACGTACCCTCGAAGCCGCGTGTTTCGTAACCCAGTTTGTTGGAGCCTTCTTTAAGATCAGATGGACGTTTGCTCCTTCTCGTGTTCTACTAAGGTTTACTACTTAGTTCCCTTAACTAAGGTTTACTACTTAGTTCCTGAATCGTCGTTTTCTTAGATAAGGTTTACAACATAGTATTCTTAACTAAGGTTTACTACATAGTTCATTTTCTCGTCAAGTTGGATTGGTTAAGTGTCATTAGTCAATACAAGTTAACTTAACCCTTTCATTTTTCATGTTAAACTGGTTAACTATTATCAGTAGTTCATGTTGACTTAACCCTACAACAAATCAAGTTATATTGGTTAAGTATTTCTTATTACTTAACCCCACCCCTTCATCTTGTATTGGTTAAGTGTTCCCTTTAACTTAACCCTGCCCATCTGTTTAGCTAACACGTTATAACGGTTAAGTGTTCTCTTAGTTAACTTAACCCTAACATCTGTTTAATTCACATGCCCTAATGGTTAAATATTGTCCCTTCATGTTTTAACTTAACCATGTTCATTTGGCACACTATGATGGCTAAGTGTTCTAAGTTTACTTAACTCCACCTTCTAGTCTAGTTAACATGTTAAATTGGCTAAGTGTATTTTACTTAACCCCACCTTCTAGTCTAGTTAACAGGTTAAATTGGCTAAGTGTATTTTACTTAACCCCACCTTCTAGTCTAGTTAACATGTTATAACGGTTAAACCTTTTCTTAACCTTACCCACTTGTCTAGTCAACATGTTATAACGGTTATTTAACCCCTACAAGTCTTGTCTTGTTAATATGTTAAGTTGGTTAGGTGTTCCTATGGACTTAACCCTCCCATTCTAGCTTAACTTTTTCTTAGCTTTAAATTATTCATTTAGAGCGCAAACCACTCACATAAGACAGATATTGTTGCGGTCACTGGATGTGTCGGTCGGTTCCGGGAAGATTTACACCGCAACTCAGTCTAACCTCGGGTCCTTTTTGGGCTCAATGCTCTAACCACCCACATTAGATAGGTATTGTTATGGTTGTTGGATTTGCCGGGTGGTTCCGGGCAGTCTTATACCGTAACTCAATCTAACCTCGGGTTAGGCTTATTCGTCTTTCCTAGATTTACATATTTATCCTTTTTGTCTATATGTAAATTGCTAACAACTCTTTTAAACAAATTTGGCCTATATCATATTCATTTGCCATGCCAATTAACATACTTATATTCTATGCCCCAGTCTTGATTTACCTAGCAATTAACCCAACTTGTAGTTTATGCCAAATAAGATCAGTTCATGTCAAAACTAGATTCAATATTCTAGTTTACAGTTTATGCCCAAAACTTGGTCTACATGCCAATCACATACTTTGCGGCCAATTAACTATTTACCATTTACGCCCAATTCTAATATGCATGTAAATCACTTACTATTATAGCCAATTCAGATTATATCAACATATTTATTATGCCAAATTATATAAATTTCATGTCTTGCCCAAATCGTATTCCCATCGATTGTGTAATCGTGATTCAATCTAGATTATAGGTCAATCTAGATTCGTAGATAAAAGGGAATAAACAAGAATACCATGAAAAGATAGGCATAAGATGATAATCCCAAATTCACGAATTACGGATCTAATAAATAAATTGACTAAAACATCACAGGCATATAGATCTGATAACATTATGAACATGAAAAGGTTTGAATAATAATATAGGTTCAAGAACGTGGATAGACCTAACTTAATAGAAAAATTCCCAAAATCAAGATCCAAGGATAATTAAGGATAGGTCTGAATAGAAAATCAAGCTTAGATCCAATTTCATATTCATAATCCTAGGCAATAAATCTCATAATCATGAATCATAGGTGATTAGCCACAATGGTCCTTGTCATAGTCATAGGCAATAGTCTTATGTTCGTAGTCATAGGCATAGGCATAGTATTATGTTCACAGTCATAAGGATAGGTATAGTCTTATGTTCACAGTCATAGTCTTAGGCCATTAACAATAGTTTCAACATCATAGGCATAGGCATAGTCTTATCGGTAATTAATCACAATAATTCTTAATTAGATCCAAAGGCAATATACAAGCACAGATTCAAATGAGAGGATCAGGAATATTCTTATATCCATTTAATTACATGCCACAAATAGATCTAGACGTTCAAATCAAAAATGTAACTGACTTACATTGATCCGTTTTAGAAAAAGATAATCAGATAGCGTTGTGATGATTTGCTATGATTTGCGTGACGTTGCCCGAAGCCGTTGAATTAGCCCTTTGCTTCTTTTCTTAAAGCTTTAATCTTGATTTGAATCTCCAATATGCAATTCCTAGCCATAGTCTTCGTGTTTTATTTTAATTTATTTATTTCAATTACTCCAGAGGCAGCATAAGGAGAGAATAAAATGGTGTAAAGAGAATGGGGTTAGGGGGCTGTTTATAAAGGATTAGGCGGACGAATCCAGACTAAAAACGAGACTAGAAACATCAGAATGAACACAGGCTCAAAACTGGGTTTCAGCACTAGGTCGACCCCCAGGTCGACTATAGGGTCGACCTGGTCCCTGGGAAGTCGACCGTAATGTCAACCCCCAGGTCGACCTGGTCCTGGGCGGGAAAATTCCTGCCCAGTCTGCGCTGGGATTTGAATTCGAATTTCGAGCTTGAATTCGAGCTGTTTGAATTTTAAATTGAATTCTGGAACTTCCGGAGGTCATAACATCTTCATACGGAGTCCGATTTACACAAACTCAGATCTATCTCAAGAAGAATTTCGAGACGAACGCAATGGCGTAACCCGTTTCCCTGAATTCTTCTTCTAAAATGTAATTTTACTTTAATTTGCGAAGCTTAATGTTACAGAATTACGGGGTGCTACATTCTCCCCCACTTTATAAGGATTTCGTCCCCAAAAACTTCAAGTTAGGAAGAATGTGTCCGACCATCCAATTACCCATCTACTCAACCATTCAATCACAGGCATTCATTGTCCTTAAAAAGATTTCTTATGCTTTCATGTTCATATGCATAGTGTGTGTATATGTGTCTTTATCTAATGCAAAATCAGGCGGTCTACTGATTCAGTTGACCTCCTTAATGCGAATTATGTCAGTGCCATGCGTCCAATCATGTATGCAAGCATCCCTAGTTATGTATATACTACATGTGTGCATAGCCATCCATCCATATGCAACATCCATATGATAACATATCAAGTTAAATCCGTTAAGCAAATACATATATGCGAATGCAATATGAAAGTGACTGAGTCTTTCTAGCGCCTATGGTGTGCATATGCATCCACGAGCAACCATTTGCAACCATCAATCATAACATGTTTCAAATACATATTTCTAATACATGTTTACATCCATTGGCTTCTACCTAAGGATCGATGATACGTCCTAGAGGATATACCTTAAAAGCTAGAAGGTATGCATAAAATTCCTAGAAAAAGAGATAAAGGTTGTACCCTTAAGAAAAAGGGTATGATGCGTGTATCTGGTCTTCTAAGTCGCATCTTCTTGAGCTTCACTATTCTATACCTTATCTAATTAATCTTCACGATTGCGAAGCTTCTTGACCTCTATTTCCAAAACTGTCGTTGATCGGATAGTTG
>JASFAX010007633.1:0-21411 GCA_030737875.1 Allium sativum | reverse complement strand
AAGACATGAATATTTCAGAAAATTTCGGCAGCATAACGGCAGGGTATTTAAAACCGGCACCGTCCCGAGTACGGCTCCTCGCACTACCTTAGGCCTCACGGCGTATACAAGGGGACTTACTAAAATGATCTAAACTTTCCGATCATTTTCATATCATAATGAATTTTTCCACAAACAATTCCAATTTGGTTTCAACCACAATCAACCATAATCAACCATTCGCAATATCAACCAAATTCCACATCACAACTCAAACAAGTTGTTGACACGCCTTTTTGTCAAAGCTGTCACACGTCAAGTATTTGGTGGACGACGCGCTCAAGCGTTAAAAAGCACAAAGCGGCAGGGTCGAAGTCAAGTCGCAAGCGTAAGGACCAAAGAACTCTTAGTCAAGCCGTGCTTCGAGCCGAAGGCGAGTCGTGTTCCGAGCCGAAGGTGAGCCATCAAGCGGGTCTGGGGCCCCACAGTCCCGATTCATCCGATTTTCTCCATGCCGGAAGCTCAGATACCTTCACTTCGGACCAGCAAAACCGCGGATTCCTTCACTTCACATTCAAAAACTTCGACTCTCTCGATACCATGATTTTCGCTTCATCCACTATCAATTTCGTACCTCACCAGTGGGGTCGAGATTTCGAATCCCACCAGTGGGATCGAAATTTCGAACCTACCTGTGGGGTCGAAAATTTGAACCCCACCAGCTGGGTCGAAATTTCGAACCCCACCAGTGGGTTCGAAATTTCGAACCCAACCAGTGGGGTCGAAATTTCGAACCCCCTGGTGGGTTCGAAATTTCGACCCCCGGGTAGGGGTGCGAAATTTCGAACCCGCACCAGGAGGTGCAAATTTCCTGCACATGGCTCGTTCTGGGTGCGAAAATTACTGCTGTGGGCCCCGCTGCTCACCTACTCCCACCTAACCTCCTTCCAATAAATACCCCAAGCCTTGGCCTTCATTTGGATCCTTCTCCCTTGGAGTTTTTGGACCTTATGAGCTCCAAAAACTCATTAATGGCTTCCAACACCTCCACCATGCCATGGGAGATGGGATAAAGACCTAAAACATGACATGCATGTTTTCCTCCAACATTTGAAGACTACCAAGCCTTGCTACACCGCCTCTAGACCTCTTGGACACTAAAGCCTACCTTGCCTATAGTTGACCAAGTCAACTCACTCCAAGGAAGAAGAAGGACAACTTAGTCAAAGTTTTCCATACATACAACTTTGTAAAGAAATATTGTAATATCTCTTGTAATCGACAAAAGAAATGATGGATGAGAATTATAAAGTGGACATAGGCGTTAGTGCCGAACCACTATAAAAGCTGTGTCTCCTCGCATTTACATTATTTATTTCTTATTCTGATAATTGTTCACACTCACGCGTTGGGTGTTGGCATGCGACAATTTTGCCCGTCAACACAAGTCGTCCATAGTTTGTGGACGACCAGTGTCAGGAGTTTCTAAACTCTGTCTATAACCTAATATATTTTATTTCTAAACTTAATTGAATTTATAAATCTCACTTTGTTTTCGGCTTCGCCTAAAATTGTAGCGAGCTCTAAAAATTCTCCGGTCCATTCTAGAATGTAGAAGACGTCGTCACAGTCCTGGTGTCTCTTGTTTCACTGGATTTCGAACACACATGAAAAAGATACGATTTTTATAAGTTAATCTTACTTTGCAACGCTTTAAAGTGTTATTTTCCTTTATAATTAACCAAGCCGTTACCTCTCAGTTGATGTTCAGAACTAGGTTTTCAATTTGCGCGCGAATCGTTGCACGAGAGGTCAATCAGGTTTCACAGCGTCGTAGAGCTAGGGGAGGCGCACCTGTCGCCGGCAGTCAGGCTGAGATAGAAGGAGTCATCTGGGCACGGTGGCGCTTGGAAGTTGCACACTTCGACGTGACAGATCTCCTCAACCACTCGATGATAGGGGACAAACATTATATGGATTTGATGCTGGTGAAGTCCTCTTCAAAATCTTCAACTGGAGCGAGGGTTTTTGGTGCGTGGATTGAGAGAAACGAAGGAGAAAAGGATGGAAGCACAAGTCGCCATCGATTCTGAAGCTTACCGGTTTTCCATCATAATGATGGAGATATTTCATTGGCCCGTAGATTTATATTTTATTTTGTATTCCATTAAATCCGAAATGCCCCTCAGTCCATACGAACTCCAATTCAAACCCAACGACTGTCGCCTCCAGCTAAATACCCCCATTCCGGACACAACGGAATATGTTTCGTAAGCCCATTCGACTGTTTCAGTCATTTATTCTTCAACTTAAAATATAAAACATTCAATTTTAGATTTGAACGTACATTTTAATTTGCCAGGGCCACATACTAATTCTAAAAATTCCAGAAAAATAAATCTAGCTATGCCAGGGCCACATACTAATTCTAAAAATTCCAGAAAAATAAATCTAGCTATGTTTGGACGATACGGTCCCAACAAAACTAATTTCATCGAATTTGGAGACTGTTTGAAAAATGGCCATTTTCTGGTCATTCCAATTTGACTGAAATTAACCAAACACGTTTTCCTTTGCCATGCTCACATATTAATCCCAAAAATTATGGAATTTGAAACTTAGCAATAATTTGACATTCCGGATCCAGCCAAAGTGGTTTCCTCGAACGGAGGTCGTTTGCAAAATCGTAATTTTAAGGGCTTAATTCTTATTTAAAAATGAAAATTTTAAATTCTGATCAAATTTCAGGCAAAATTATTCAAAATAAATTTTTTAAATTGGTTCTGATTTTCCGGGTTGTTACAACCAGTCCCATGACTGACTCATAGTTTTTTCACTTGTAAACTTGGGTGCCCTTATTTTTACACGGGCAGCCTAGTAGCAGGTTGTAGGATTTATTTTGGCTTTGCATCATTCCATGGAGTGCACCTTTTGGGCAGCAGGCGAAGACTAGCATTAGTTATATTTTGGACCATCGATTATACCGCCTGTATTATTATCTGATGTATATGTACCACTAATGGCGATGCAGACTGATTATTTCCTTTATGTACTAAGTAGTGCCCTATCTGTGTAACTCTGATGATGTAGACATTTATATTTCCGTTGCTATGATGTATATTATTCCTCTGTTTCATGTTTATGCTATTATCTGTAATCTGCTGATGTGATTAATGTGTTATATTCCAATGATTATCCTTGCCACCGCCGCACGGGGCTTTGGGGTCATCACAGCGTTAGTTAAAAATATCATTTTTATTGAATGTATGAGCAGTTAAAAATATTCATGTATTGAAATAAATATTTAATCGTTAAAAATATAATTTTTAACGTGTAAATGAACGACATGAAATTCTCCTGAAATGAAATTGAATATTCATTTACAAATCGGACGATTTGTTTATGTACACACATTTAACTGACATTGTTTGGGAAGATAAATTTTACACATCGCCCAACTACACAAATAATACCTGTGTTTGATTGATTGAAACCCAACACAGGTATTGGGATGATATTGGATGTACACTAATCCCAATTGTTTAGTTGTATGTCGATCGATTGGTTGACAAACTGTTGTAAGCGTTAATTATTTGTATTTGATGCTTATGCAGTTGTGTAATGCACTCTGGATGATGGATGATTGTTTATCACTGTTGTTATACGCATGTGTTGTATGGAATCCATATAAATAACATTATATGGTAATTGGTTGGGTTTCATTTCAATTTGGAAAATAAAGAATATTTTGAAATAGAAATATTTTCAAATAACAAATATTTTAAAATAATATTCAGTAAAGGATTTAAATAGGAATTTGATGTCCGATTTTGGATGGGCACGAAATATTGAAATGTGTGAATCCGTATTGGTTAAATATGCGCTATTTTGACGTGAACGATATTTATATCGATTTTATTCATTTTTAGAATGAATATCGAAAAGGAAATGATTTCAAAATCAAATATTTTGGAAATATTACCATTTATATATAATGATATGGAATATTCAATTTTGATTCAAAATTGAAATGGAAGTTGGAATCGTTTTGAAAAGGAATTTATAAAATATGTTTTGAACGAAAATATATATATATATATATATATATATATATATATATATATATATATATTATATAATGGCTTGAATAAAACGCGCCGCGCAATGATCGTTCGCGAATTTCGACCATTGACTTCGAATGGACATTACGGGAGATCCGACCGTCGGATTCTCCTAAAACCGGAACTGTTGGGTTCGTATCGAAAAGAGCTTTCCAACGAATATAAGAGATCTAAAATCTAACAGCTGGATTTTGAATTATGTTCAAATCAAATTTGGAAAAGGTAGCTATGGATGTAGTTCGATGGCCGTTGTTGGAAATCAACTGTACGGGCCTTGATAAAATTATTAAAAATATCAATAATTTGTGTAAAATCAAAACAAATGATTTGGAAAGAATTGGGATAAAAAATCCCACGTTTGTAAAGATAAAAATATATTTTTACTCGAAATGAACTAGTTAATAACTAGAATTGGAAATCCAACGATTTTTAAATAAATAAATTGGATTTGAATAAGGGTTTTAAAATAACCAGAATTTTCCAATGAATATATTGGAATGGATTTGAATGGAAATAATCTTCGGAACATTTCGATATTGGATTCCGTGACAATACGGATATTGTGGAGGAATTTGGAAGATAGATATATATCGTTATTCCCCATATGATATGTGTTCGTTTCAGAATTTGATATTGAATATAAGCGGATATAATTTCTATTTAGAGCCATGTATTTAATATCGAATTGGATTTTGGGTTTGTTATGAATGGTGTCTTCAATAACACTATTCTTAAACCCCATGTAAAAAGAATTAGAGTTTCCAGTTAATTAACATTTAATTGGAATAAAATAAAATGTGAATTGGGTTTATCGTGAACTGTGTTTTAAACGACATTCGTTCTTTAACCCGATTAATAGTGAAATTTGATTTGGAATATATTAATCTTTTATCAAGATTTAATGGGAATTTTCCGAAGTAAAGTTTTCCAATTTAATTAATATTTAAATTGGAATCGAATGGAATTTGATTTGGTAATAATCGAAGTGAGCTTCTGTGGAGGAAGGCCGTTACTATATATGGAATTTAAAAGGCTTTGCCATTATTCCATTTATATTATTGGTTGGATATGGAAGTTTATATCGATTATATATATATTGATCCGTTTTCCGCGAAGATTCCATAATTAATGGAATGTGATTTTGGGTTTATCGTGAACTGTGTTTTTAATGACATTGGTTCTTTAACCCAGGTAAAGTCAGGATTTATTTCCTGGATTTGAATAATCATTAATATTGATTTTTGGGAAGATTAAAACTAAGTGGAGTTTTAATGAATCTTTAATTGGATTGAAAACAGAATTTGGTAATTTAAATTATCAAATTTGCGAAATGATCGAGAATGGAGAATCACCAGTTTTGCTCCAAGCAATAGTTAATTCTTTAAATAGATTTGAATGTGAAATGGTAATTAATATTTACCGATAACACTGTGGTGTTAGATATGGAGTATTACCAGTTTTGCTCCATGGGATAAATAGGTTGGGATTGGAAAATATAGTAAATGATTACTTCGGTAAGGTTCGCTAATCCCGACTAGTTTGGAAAATCATAATTTGGTTTAAATTGTGAAAAGAATATTTGAATAAAAGAATATTCTGGATTGGAATGAGGCATATGTTTTGTTTGTGTAGCACTTGTTTATAATATACGCAGATTATTCGGAAAGGCCGGGTTTATACCCATTCTGAATAACTGATTCGACGATATGTCGACGATGAATACGGTGGTTGAAGACCGGAGGTCTTCACATCGTTTGGGTGATTACCGATGTCTTGATTGGGCAGTACACCCGAGACAAGGTAATAAGTGGGGATCATCCAGACGTACTTGGAGATTGATGGATATGCGAGGACCTCTCTCCTTTATTGGACATATGGGATGAGGAATAAGGTGCCTACGGTTTCGTTCAGACCCAGAACGAACTTGTAAATGGATGTGTGTCTAACATTGGATTTTATTCTGTATGACTGATTTCTATTAAATATATATCTGTTTGGCAGCGGAGAATTTATTCTCTTGCTTAACGCCCTTCTCTGAGATGTATGAGCTTAGAGGTTATATATCGATGGATATCAGTCGCATGGCATGAATTGCCTGTGTGGCATGCAGAGATGTAGTGATCAAGGCTTCTATTGAAAAGCAGAGTTCTGTGGTTGATGATCAAAGCACAGCTTTAATATAGCATAACTTTGTGTATAGCGTTAATTCGCGAGCCTCACACCCCGGTGTGAACCAAAAACAGGAGAGGACCTTAAGGAGGGCATGCGTTTCTTTATAGCTAAGAGTGGTGTCATGGTATGGAGCCCAGACATTTTACTTATGTGGATGATGGATAGCGAGGCGCCTCGGTTATATCGGTCCAGACGGGGCCGATGGATGATATGGTCAACATACTGACCAGACTTGCACCCCATAGGGTGGGGAAATGCATGTTCAGGAATTATAACCATCGACGGATGGCCGACCCTGATGCCCCTAGGTGCATTTGCGACTGAATCTTGAGACATGGGCTAGATTGTCTGAAATTCGGTAAGGAGGATCCCTTGCCTTGGTTCACAGATGGAAATTCAACTTCCAATACGTGACATTTCGGTTTTAATTGTAGAACTAGTATTTGCTGGCATAATATATGGGTACCTATGTCGCCTATGATTGAAACATTTATATTGAAGTTGTTTTTGACAGTCTGAACTAATAGTATATCAAAATGATTTGTTTTAAACGTACCAAGTATGTATGGCTATTATAAAGGAAAACTCTATCCTCCGGCTTGCGTTGCATTATGTGATGGGACCTGAGTCTTATAATAGCTTCATTTTTCCAAAAAGCATTGCGCTGTATGTTTTATGCACTGGTATTCTTAGGGGTAAACTCGTTCCGTTTTATACAGCGTAGTCCCTTGATTTACTCTATTATAAAGCAAAGTTTTAAATAACTGTTTTAGTTCTCATACCAGTCACACGACTGACCTAGAGTTTATTGTTTTAACCTAAACTCTGGGTGCCCCTATTTTCCACATGGGCAACTAGTAGTTTTGGTTTTGCAGATTTCTCACTTACAGGATCCTAGTTTACAGCTAGAACTATACTCGGAAAGCTCTATATCCGTGTATTCCTTTCAGTTGTGTTATGTATTATTTTCCGCTACTATGTAATGTATTTTAAATCTCTGATATTTTTCTGTTGTAATCATTCATTCATACTCTGTGATATTCTTGTACTCTGATGTAATTATTGTAATAGTAATGAAAGGTTCTTCTGTTTGCGTTCCGATTGGTCTTGTCCTCAACTCAATCCGGGCTTTCCTGTAAGGGCGAGTTTGGGTCGTTTTAGTTGGTATCAGAGCGAGGTTTACTATGATGACCCCAAACCCCCGTTCCACGGTGGCAAGGATAATCTTTGGAATATAACACATAAACAAATAATAGCATAACAAAAATATATCATTACACCCGATAAGGTACAACAGATACACTGGGTAAACATAATCATCATAGTTACACAGTATAACAGGATCACACTTAGTACAAAATACAGTTTCAGCTTTATATAAAATGTTTGCAGCGGAACCAAACATAATATACATAATGAAGTCTGAACAGTATAATAGAAATGACAGAATCCATCTTCATCACCATAGCTATCCAGAATAAGCCTGCTAAAACCTGAATATAAGGCTGCCCATGTAGAAAATAGGGGCACCCGAGTTTGCACGTGAAACAAACTACGAGTCAGTCATAGGACTGGTATGAGAAATCTACTTAACTGGTTAAACAATAATAATCAGCAAATCATAGGACCACGCGACTTTCATGGAACGGGTTTTCTCCATTGATTGCTAGTGCATGAATAAAGTAAATCATTTAAACCATGCAATGCTTCCCATCACACAATGCCACACAAGCCGGAGGATAGAGTTTTACCTTATAATGGCCAAAATATGCTTGATACGTATAAAACAAATCATTTGATATTATTACTAGTGTTTAGATGTTTCAAAATCAATTTCAATCATAAATATCAATCATAGACGGCATGGGTACCATATATCATGTCGCCATATATATTTATAATCAAAACTGCACAATGTCGTATCGGAAGTTGGATTTCCATCGTGAGCCAAGGCAAGGGATCGTCCTTACCGCTTCGTGACTGCCTAGCCCGAGTCTCTGGAACAGCCGCAACTGCACCTTGGATCTCTAGGCCGGTCCACTCGATGTGGATTAAAATGCCTGAACACTGCGTTTCCCCACCCTATGGGGCATAAATCTGGTCAGTACGTCGACCACATCCATCCATCGGCCCCGGATCGATCGATATAACTAAGGCGCCTCGCTATCCATCATCCACATAAGTAAAAATGCAAGGGCATGTATACGCTGACACCACTCCTTGCCAGAAGGAAACACATGTCCTCCCTGAAGTCCTCTCCCGTTTTTGGTTCACACCGGGGTGTGAGGCTCGCGAATTAACGCCATACACAAAGCTACGCTGTATTAAAGCCGTGCTTTGATCATCAACCACAAGGCTCTGCTTTTCAACAAAAGCCTTGATCACTGCATCTCTGCATGTCACATAGGCAATTCACGCCATGCAACTGACATCCATCAATCACACAGAATGAAATCCAATGTCAGACACACTTCCATTTACAAGTCCGTTCTGGGTCTGAACGAAACTGAAGGCACCTTATTTCTCGTCCTATATGTCCAATATAGGAGAGAGGCCCTCGCACATCCGAATGATCAACAAGTACGTCCAGACAACCACCACTGTAACCCTTTCAGGGCAGCAACTCCCATCAAAGGCATCAGTATCCGTCCATTCGATGCGAAGATCCCTGGTCTTGCACCGTCTTCATATCTTCGACTTCTTATCGTCGATCAATTATTTGAAATGAGAATTAACTTGGCCTTTTCAAATAATTCACGTATATTTAGAATTCAAATCGATTCTGCCCATTGTTAAATCATTTGATATTCACATTTCAGTTCATTTATATAATTTTCATGTCAAACACATTCAACCATCAAAATATCAATCAAACCAAGCAATATCGGTTTATTTCCATTCCATATCGTTTAAAATATTTTAAAACGATATATCAGTATTTTATTTATTAAAAAATAGCCCAAATCCATCGAACGTTTCAGGTCATTCGATGGCACTGCGCTGTTTTCAATTACATACAAATTGATTTAAACTCTACCATCACCGTGGATTCTAACCAAATATCTTTCCAAAGCGGTCCTAACGATTCCAGTTTCGTGAAAATCCAATAGTCGGATTTTCCGGTATAATCGTCTAAAAGTACGATTCGGAAACGCGAACTGCAGCGTTGTTATTCATTTAATTTAATTTATATTTATATATAAATATAAATATAATTCATTCGACGAATTCAAAACCGTTTATACTTCGAAAATTTCACTAACGCCTTTAAATGTCGAAAAATTTCGCCATAACCTCCTTTGTACGGGGAGGGGTTCGGAAATTTATTGGGCCGTCACTTCAGGAGGATTAAATCTTTCTTGGAATGGTCATATCTCCTTGCATCATATAAGAGAATTCATCACACAATCGCTCCGTCACTTCAGGAGGAGTAAATCTTTCTAGGAAAATCTCTTTGAATCTATCCCAGGTGATATCACCTTCTGGATTATCCTTAATGATTGTTTCCCACCAGATTAAAGCTTCTTCTTTAAGCACCCAAGATGCTACTAATCTTTTCTGATCATCTCTCAACTAGATACGCTCAAAAATTCTTTCGACAGAACTCATCCAAGCTTGAGTCTGAATTATAGATTCATTGCCCGAGAATTGTGCTCCACCCAGATTTCGATATCTCTTTAATAGAGCCTCTAGATCGGGTTCTGCATTTCTTCTGTTTCTGACACTCATTTTTCTAGTACTTCTGCAAATAGCAGATCAAGTGTTAGGTCACAGAAAAGGTATTTTAAAACATAGAAACATATACTTCAAATGTAAATGTGTCTAGTGGGGGTGTATTTCATTCTGCTTTACTCATACTAGGATATTACAGATCCTATCTGTACAGAGTTATCCGTCCTAGAACACTACTGGTTCTATTTCTGATGAGTTCGTTAATATGTTATATTCCAGCACTAAGCTTAACCAAAGCTCTGATACCACGTTGAGACGACCCCAAACCCCGTACTGACGGCGGCAAGGGTAATCTTTGGAATATAACATAGAAACAGATAATAGCAGAACAAAAATAAATAAATACACCAGATAATGTGCAAATTATACACTGAATAAACGCAATCATCAGAGTTACACAGTATACATGATCATACTTAGTACAAATACAACTCAGCTATACATAAATGTCTACAGCGGAAAAAAAAACATAATATGTACAATAGGAGCTGAACAACATAAAAAGAGATAAGTGAAGAATCCATCTTCAGCTCCAGCTATCCAGAAAGAGCCAGATAAAACCTGAATACAAGGCTGCCCGTGTAGAAAGAAGGGCACCCAAGTTTGAAAGTGAAACAAATTACGAGTCAGTCATGGGATTGGTATGAAAAATCTACTCAACACATTTAAAATATGGCTAATCACAAGACCACGCCACTTTCGTGGAACGGGTTTACTCCATCGGATTGCCAGTGCTTTAAAACAAATAATTCTTTTAAACCTCGCAATGCTTTTTATAAAAATGAAGCCATTATAAGACTCAGTTCCCATCACACAATGCAAAGCAAACCGGAGGATAGAGTTTTTACCTTATAACGGCCAAAATATGCTTGATACGAAAAAAACAAAAGCATTTGGTATTATTGCTAGTGTTTATAAGTTTTGAAAACAATTTCGAACCATAACTATCAATCATAGACGGTATTAATGCCCCATACCACTATGTCACCATATATAGGTATACAATCAAAACTGCACACTCACGTATCTGGAAATTGGATTTCCATCATGAACCAAGGCAAAAGATAGTCCTTACCGAATTCGAGATGCTCTAGCCCGTGTCTCAGGACCCAGACACAGGTGGGCCATTGAAGCGACAGGGCCGGTCCACCGATGTGGATTAAAATTCCTGAACACTATGTTTCCCCGCCCTATGGGGCGTCAATGAGCCAACGAATGACTTCATCGATCCCGGATCGACCGATATAACTGAGGCACCTCGCAATCCATCATCCACATAAGTAAAATGTCAGGCCGTGTAAAAACACTGACACAACTCCTAGCTAGAAGGAAACGCATGCCCTCCCTGAGGTCCTTCTCCCGTTTCTGGTTCATACCGGGGTGTGAGGCTTGCGAATTCACGTTATACACAAAGCTACGCCACACAGGCGGTGCTTTGATCATCAATCACAAGACTTTGCTTTTCAACAGAAGCCCTGATCACTGCATCTTAGCATGCCACACCGGCAATTCACACCATGCAACTGATGGTTATCAATCGTACAGAATGTATTCCAATGTCAGACACACACTCCATTTGCAAGTCCGTTCTGGGTCTAAACGAAACCAGAGGCACTAAATACCTCGCATATCCATCGATCCCTACGTACGTCTGGACGATCACCACTCATTATCCATATTTCGGGATGCCTCCCAATCAGGACATCAGTTACCATCCAAACGAGGTGAAGATCGGTCTTCAACCACCGTCTTCATCTTCGACTTCTTATCGTCGATTCAGTTATTCAGAATGGGATAAACCTGGTCTTTCTGAGCAACTCGCGTATATAATAAACAAGTGCCACACAAACACTACATATGCATCATTTCAATTCATTAGTCACTAACCGTCAATCAGTAAGAGAACGATTTGCCAAATATTAACCCCGAAGGCCGAAACCAACATCAGATCAATATCCAGGAAACCATTCGACTTAGCAAACCTTCAGTTAATTTCTAAATTTCACAACCATATCGTTTATAATATTTTATAACGATTTATCGCTATTTTTATTTATTTTAAAATAGACAATTTATTCAAAACGACGCTTCGGGCCATAACGCGGTCGTGGCGCTGTTTTTCTTCAGATTTGATTTACACATATCTGAAAATCTAACCGTTGGATCTTCACAAAATTTACTTCATTAGAAAGATCTTTTCAAAACGAATCCAACGGTTTCAGTTTCGGGAAAATCCGACGGTCGGATCTCCCGGTACAATCGTTTGAAGTTTCGATTTCAAAATACGAACTCCAGCGTCGTTATTCGATTTAATATAATTATATTTATATATATTGTAATGACCCGCATTTTCCAGGGGTATAATTATTTTATTTAATTGTTTGAAATAGTGATATAGGGAATTTAATCGTCGTTAATTAAATAATATGGAATATTTAATTAAATTAAATAATATATTTAATTCAGAAATAATCAAAAATATTGGAAATCACAATATAAGGTGAACGGGGTCATCCCTTAGATTTAATTTAGCTTAGAGTTGAATTATATTGACGAATATATTCAATCGACGATAGTTTGAACGTATAATTATAATATAATTAAAATCGAGCTCGAAATGGCGCTGCAGTTCGTAAATTGGCGATTTGAACTTCAACTGAATGTACAGGATTCGTTTTAAGCCGGATTTATGTGAAACAAGAAACGTGTGGAGCTGGTGGAGTATATCTTTCTAGTGGAAGAGAAAAATCGGGATTTCGTCGTGTAGATTTTGATTTACGTCCAAATCAAATTTCAGAAAAGTCGCTGTGGAATTCCTTTATAATTTGCGACGCTTTAATTACGTTATAAATCGATTTTCAATATAAATTGAATATCGGGATAATCTGGAATTCTGAATTATCGTGTTATAAAATCTGATGTGATATTCTGGAGCTGGAAGGTATTGTATATGGATATATACGATAATATTAATTTATTAATATTTTATTTAATTATATTTAAATATATTTATATATTTAAATGGTTTGTTCAACGCTTGAAAAATAGCCAGTTTTGCATAAGACCTCCGTTTTTGACGAAACCAGTTTTGTTGGATCTGAAATGTCAAATTATTGTTTGATGTCAAGTTTCGTGATGTTTAGAGTCACTGTGTGACCGTACGGATTTTTAAAGTGAAAAACAATCAGTATTTCGACCGTTAAAAATAAGCTGTGTGAGCAAACGGAGTCGGAATTCGACGAAACCAGTTTCGTTGGGACCGTAATATCGAACTGTAGCTGCATGCCAGTTTTCGTGATTTTTGGGTATCACGTGTGATCATAGGAATTTTTAGAAGTCGAATTAACAAAAGAATATTCCCTACCTCAAAATATCTAGATATTTTCCAACTCTATAAATACCAAACTAAATTCCTAAGACCTAAAATCACTTCTTAGTCAAAGAAACAAAAAGGCGCCCTTGTTCTTATGCTTTCAGTAAACATTCCATCTTCAAAATTCAAAAGAAAATATAAACAAAATTTATAAATTACAACATGAATGTATTTGAGATCTCCAAAGCATGCGCTTCGATTCCAGGGGGTTATTGTTAGGTTCGACACAAGCTCTTGCTTGCTGATTTCTCTCAGCAACAACTAGGGTTAGGAACTGCGACCGATTCGAAAGCCAATCCTTGTTGTTTGTTTCCGATTTGAGATCAGTGATGGAAATGGCGTCGATCTGTAGTTCGTTTGGGAAATCCTTGCACCTATAGGTCGTGACATTTGCTGTAACCATGTGGAATTGGGAAGTGACGCGATGAAAACGAGGAGTGCAGGTTCAATCATTTTGGGCTTAAGGTGTTGAGGATTGGAAGAGGGAAAAGATGGTGGTAGCCATTGGCGAATCGGTGGATTTGGTGGAAGAGATGAGGAGGGCGACGGTCTGTAAATGGTTGGAGGAGGCTTACTGCTGGGAACGAGATATGGAGGATTTGGAAGAAGGGTTTTACGTAGGCGGGCCTGGCTTTATGATGTGGCATTGGGCCGAGATGAAAAGGTCAAGCCCGATTACAATTAAAAGTAAATTCAATTTATTTTATATTAGATTGTGTTTAAAACTTCGAAGGGTTATAACTTTACCATACGATGTCGAAAATCAGCGAAACAAGATCCGACAGGATCATACGGACGGGAGCAACACAATGAGACTGAGCGGGAGTAAATCCGAGCTCGTTATAATTTATGGTGAAATAAATTGTCCGTCTGAATCAAACCGAGCGATGGTTATCGTTATTAACGATGATCATCCAATGTGATTAAATCTCACCAACTCTGAACAGTTTATATTCTCATGTTGTATTTTTAGAACTGTTAAATATTGACTGATTGATTGTGTGTTGACTGTTTGATTGAACTGCTAGTCAGTTGGTTGAATTTCTATATTGATTCTGTTTAACAGAATATATCATATGAAACTGAAAGTGATGTTGATTTTATTGTGTAACATCTGTGGATGCAGGGAAACAGGTTGGAGGAATCCGACTGGATTCCTCAACAGTTATTTTATTGTTTTCATATATTGTGATATATGACGTGATTTATAATCTGTTGTTGATTATATGTGGATGGACGATATTGGACACCGTAACTTGATATGTTAAACACCATGACATACCGGAATATTGAAAAGAGAATATTTATAAAATCAAGAGGATTTTATAAAAGAGAATATTTATACATAGAATATTTATAAATAGAAATATTTATAAATGGAATATTTATAAATAGAAAATACGTTTAAGTGGAATTATAAATGAAGGGAAAACTTTATAAATGGAATATTTATAAAGTGAATTATTTATTTAGAATAAATAGATAAGATACTATAACATGGATTACTTATTTGTTAAATAAATAAAATACTAAATAGGGATTATTTATTTAGGAATAAATAGGAGATATTCAAAAAGGAAATAACTGCAAATCATTTTCTTTTTAAATGGAAAGGGTTGTGTAGCGGTTTGGAGATTTTCCCGATGCTCCCGATACAAAGGAGGTTATGGCGAATTTTTCCGGGAATTTAAGGAGTTAGAATATTTTTAAGAATAAATTTGAAAAGGAAATATTTAGAAAATAAATAAAGTTATAAAAAGGAAAATTGTTTATAACTGAATAGGATGTTATAAAAAGGAAAACGTTACAAAAAGGAAATCATTTGTAAAGTGAAGAACCGTTACTAAAAGTAAATCTCTATAAATGAATAGAGTTAAACAGTTAGAGTTAACCAGTTAGAGTTAAACAGTTAGAGTTAACCAGTTAGAGTTAAACAGTTAGAGTTAACCAGTTAGAGTTAAACAGTTAGAGTTAAACAGTTAGAGTTAAACAGTTAGAGTTAAAACAAACATAGTTATTCAGGATGAGTTGCCATTTAGCACGACTGCTAGCGTAATTCGCAGGGCTGTAAATAGCCTACGGCGGTCGGATGTTTCCTGAGAGAATCAGGCGTAACCGTTGTGATCGCTGCGATCTAGAGTTGAGCGAATGGAGTTAAAAAATATAGAGTTAAGCAAAATTAGAAACTGACTAGAGATTAATAAGTTGAATGGTTTCCTGAGTATCGATCTGATGTTGGTTTCGGCCTTCGGGGTTTATACTTAGGAAGTTGTTCTCTTGTTAGTTTATAGTTAGAGTTTGATAGTTGTGGAAGGATAGTGATACGTAAATAAACAATGGAAATGTTTTCCAACGTTGATAACGAATATTTTCTAAATATAGAAAATAAGGAAATATGAATATATATAAATATATATATATATGTCTGATGATTAAGTCAATAATTCCATTTGGAATTTAGATCGTTGTTTGTACACGGACATGTTTTCATTTGATAGTTAAATCACAGACTATCAAAGTTTTGACCATTTTACATTGTAAATATGGAGAGACCGGTTGGATTATTATCCGAAGAACCACTCCGTATTGGCATAAGCATTGCGAATCAAGTATGCTGAATATATTGAAGACGGAGTAAAGTACAAGGGATATTGTAAAAATCTTAGATAACGATTTCCTAAGATGGATGTACTGAATAGTGCCTACAGTTTGTCCAGCCCCAGGACAACTTGTATGGACGAATGTCTGACAGAGTATTCCTAACGAATCATATATGTTGATCTCTTCAACGTATTACGTTTGGTGGCGGAGGAATTCGTTTCTCTTAGCTTCATACCCGTGATACCGTTAGAGAAATCGATAATGATTTGGCGGGTATGACGATGTGGTATTCCAAGTAAATGAAGATATGATATGAAAAGATATGCGTAGCTTCTAGCCTCACATCCGGTAGATGACAGAAATCGGGCAGGCAGCATGGCTAAGTC
Source organism: Allium sativum (assembly GCA_030737875.1). Lineage (NCBI taxonomy): Eukaryota > Viridiplantae > Streptophyta > Magnoliopsida > Asparagales > Amaryllidaceae > Allium > Allium sativum. The sequence goes on along the minus strand of JASFAX010007633.1, from coordinate 5,047 downwards.
GGTCGCACCGAAGTAGGGTGTATAATCACCTATCTAGAGAATATTCATTTGCTTCTTCAATCTATCAATGCTGTCCCATATATATATACGGGAACGGTTGCTGATCCCAACCGTTGGTGATATACATTCGATACACTCAAGCAAAATGAGTGTTCGGTTATGTGTGGCTGAGTTACAAGATGTTCTTGTTGAACTCCAGTGTATCATTCCTAGAGTACACTTATCGGAAGGTGGTTCCATACCTTTTCATAGTTGGAAATCCATTATCCAATACGTGCTTGCGATTTTGATTGTATATTATATATGTAGAACGTGAGATGAAAGCGTTTCTGCTAGTTGATATCTATTTGTACATAGACATTATTATAACATCAAAAGGTTTTTGATATAAAGATATTTTGGATTCTCATAAGGGAAAAACCCGTTCCGTTTTGCGGCGTGGTCTTATGAGATATCGTTTACATGTTCATATACCTGTTTAAACTGTTTTACTTACACCAGTCCCATGACTGACCCAGAGTTTACTTTGTTGTTTTCCCCTAAACTCTTGGGTGCCTAAATTTGTACGGGCAGTCAAGTAGTCGGGATTTACAGATATACGTGAAATGCTGGAGCAGGAGGCTTCTGGATCATATAGCTATAGTTTATTTCCGCTGCGTTGTAAGTGCTATTGTATACATAATTGTTATATTTCAAAGTTATGTTATCTATTATACGTTATTCGTTCCGCTGTGAGGTTCGTGTTACTCTGATGTTGTGTTCTTCTTCTTCTTTTATTCTAAGTTTCTATCTTATCTATTCTCACTCTCTAATTTCTTTCATTAATTACCAGGATTTTTTGATGTTTTGGTTATCGACATCGTTCTTATGTCGATAACCAAAGTTGCCGAAAATCCGGGTCGTTACAGTTGGTATCAGAGCTTAAGTTAAGAATTACCTTGGCTCTGTGGCGTGACTCGGTAGAGATAGGGTTAGTAATACCCTTGATTGAGTTTGAGTGTATATATACGAGTGCGTATTTGTTATTTGATATAAAAATAATTTTATATTGTGGAGATTCATGGGTTGAGTTGTTTATAAGTTCTGGTCGATCAGTTTGATCTACTGTATCGGTAAGAGTTACTAAACACTTGAATACGATGGGTCGTCACGATATGTTTTGAAAAGAGGGTAAATTAAAATAAGTTTACCCAAGGTATATCTTGACATAGAGAAGATATATATATCAAAAATTATAATATATTGGATATATTGGTTGTTATTATAATCGAGTAAGATTATAAAGTGAAATGGTTATATATAACCAATCAGAATCATATAAGTAAAGTATATAAAATAAGATGAATTAAATATGAATTTAAATCAGATTTGGAATTAAAATAAGGAGATTTTAAGTTCCTGGGAGATTTTGAGATGTTTTCAAAATGGATGTATTTAGTAAGGGTTTTGAAATGATATAGTATTGAAATCACTTAGGTCGCAGGAAAATAATTCCGATGATGACTGCGCAGTATCATCGGTGTGATTTTCGAGTTCTAAGTGGTGGATTACCACCAGAGATTTTGATTTGAATTGTTTTGAGAAAACAAGTTGTTTAGAAATTCAAAGGTTTTGAATTGGTATTATGATTTCAAATTTGATTTGAAATAAAACCGGGAATTTAAGTTCTAGAAATTAAAATTTAACTTGTGAAGTTAATTCGAATGGGATGGTAAAAGTAAATAATAAACCAGAATTTAACTTGAGATGACAGGTTAAGAAAAACTGAAGTGATTAGAGAATAATCTGGATTTGAAATGATAAGTTGAGAGTTTGGAATTTGAAACTCGAATTTGAAATTAAATTTGGCTTGAATAAGCGAATGGTTGTGTTAAGAATAACTTGGTTGGAGTTGATTGGGATGGCGTTTGTATATGCCGAGTTGATAACAGATGGTAGGGATATAATGATATGCCCAACAAAAAGGTACAAGTTTATATTTTATATGAGTTTGGAATTTATGAGCCGAATTAGCAAGCCGTTTGGCGTTTTGATTTTCTTTTGGGTTGAAGATGGCCCAGAGAGGCGAGTTGGAGTTTGAGCAATTGAGCAGTACAAAGGAGGTTATGGCGAAATTTTCCGAAAATTTAAAGTGTTAGGAAATTTTCAAAATTTTTTGAAAATTTTAGTTAGTCGGAATGAATAAATATTTTAGTCGATATTAATTGGTTCAGTTAAAATCAGAAACAAGGGGTAAACAAATCTTAGGAATTCCAATAGATAGGGCCGTCCTCTACCTTAGCAATTTCAAGGATGAAATTATTTTTAAGTAGGGAAGAATGTAATGACCCGCATTTTCCAGGGGTATAATTATTTTATTTAATTGTTTAAAATAGCGATATAGGGAATTTAATCGTCGTTAATTAAATAATATGGAATATTTAATTAAATTAAATAATATATTTAATTTAGAAATAATCAAAAATATTGGAAATCACAATATATGATGAACGGGGTCGTCCCTTAGATTTAATTCAGCTTAGAGTTGAATTATATTGACGAATATATTCAATCGACGACAGTTTGAACGTATAATTATAATATAATTAAAATCGAGCTCGAAATGGCGCTGCAGTTCGTAAATTGGCGATTCGAACTTCGACTGAATGTACAGGATTCGTTTTAAGCCGGATTTCTGTGAAACAAGAAACGCATGGAGCTGGTGGAGTATATCTTTCTAGTGGAAGAGAAAAATCGGGATTTCGTCGTGTAGATTTTGATTTACGTCAAAATCAAATTTCAGAAAAGTCGTTGTGGAATTCCTTTATAATTTGCGATGCTTTAATTATGTTATCAATCGATTTTCAATATAAATTGAAAATCGGGATAATCTGGAATTCTGAAATATCGTGTTATAAAATTTGATATGATATTCTGGAGCTGGATGGTATCGTATATGGATATATACGATAATATTAATTTATTAATATTTTATTTAATTATATTTAAATATATTTATATATTTAAACGGTCTGTTCAGCGCTTGAAAAATAGCCAGTTTTGCATACGACCTCCGTTTTCGACGAAACCAGTTTTGTTGCATCCGAAATGTCAAATTATTGTTAGATGTCAAGTTTCGTGATTTTTAGAGTCACTATGTGACCGTACGGATTTTTAGAGTGAAAAACAGTCAGTATTTCGACGGTTAAAAATACGCTGTGTGAGAAACGGAGTCGGAATTCGACGAAACCAGTTTCGTTGGGACCGTAATGTCGAACTGTAGCTGCATGCCAGTTTTCGTGATTTTTGGGTATCACGTGTGATCATAGGAATTTTTAGAAGACGAATTAACAAAAGAATATTCCGAGAATATTCCCTACCTCAAAATATCTAGATATTTTCCAACTCTATAAATACCAAACTAAATTCCTAAGACCCAAAATCACTTCTTAGTCAAAGAAACAAAAAGGCGCCGTTGTTCTTACGCTTTCATTAAACATTCCATCTTCAAAATTCAAAAGAAAATCCAAACAAAAATTATAAATTACAACATGAATGTATTTGAGATCGCCAAAGCATGCTCTTCGATTCCAGGGGGTTATTGTTAGGTTCGACGCAAGCTCTTGCTTGCTGATTTCTCTCAGCGACAACTAGGGTTAGGAACTGCGACCGATTCGAGAGCCAATCCTTGTTGTTTTTTCGGATTTGAGATCAGTGATGGAAATGGCGTCGATTTGTAGTTCGTTTGGGAAATCCGTGCACCTATAGGTCGCGACATTTGTTGTAACCATGTGGAATTGGGAAGTGATGCGAGGAAAACGAGGAGTGCGGGTTCAATCATTTTGGGCTTAAGGTGTTGAGGATTGGAAGAGGGAAAAGATGGTGGTAGCCGTTGGCGAATCGGTGGATTTGGTGGAAGAGATGAGGAGGGCGACAGTCTGTAAATGGTGGGAGGAGGCTTATTGCTGGGAACGAGATATGGAGGATTTGGAAGAAGGGTTTTACGTAGGCGGGCCTGGCTTTATGATGTGGCATTGGGCCGAGATGAAAAGGTCAAGCCCAATTACAATTAAAAGTAAAATCAATTTATCTTATATTAGATTGTGTTTAAAACTTCGAAGGTTATAACTTTACCATACGATGTCGAAATTCAGCGAAACAAGATCCGACATGATCGTATGGACGGGAGCAACACAATGAGACTGACCGGGAGTGAATCCGAGCTCGTTACAATTTATGGTGAAATAAATTGTCCGTCTGAATCAAACCGAGCGATGGTTATCGTTATTAACGATGATCGTCCAATGTGAGTAAATCTCACTAACTCTGAACAGTTTATATTTTCATGTTGTATTTTTAGAACTGTTAAATATTGACTGATTGATTGTGTGTTGACTGTTTGATTGAACTGCTAGTCAGTTAGTTGAATTTCTATATTGATTCTATTTAACAGAATATATCATATGAAACTGAAAGTGATGTTGATTTTATTGTGTAACATCTGTGGATGCAGGGAAACAGGTTGGAGGAATCCGACTGGATTCCTCAACAGTTATTTTATTGTTTTCGTATATTGTGATATATGACGTGATTTATAATCTGTTGTTGATTATATGTGGATGGATGATATTGGACACCGTAACTTGATATGTTAAACACCATGACATACCGGAATATTGAAAAGAGAATATTTATAAAATCAAGAGGATTTTATAAAAGAGAATATTTATAAATAGAAATATTTAAAAATGGAATATTTATAAATAGAAAATACGTTTAAGTGGAATTATAAATGAAGGAAAACTTTTTAAATGGAATATTTATAAAGTGAATTATTTATTTAGAATAAATAGATAAGATACTATAACACGGATTATTTATTTGTTAAATAAATAAAATACTAAATAGGGATTATTTACTTAGGAATAAATAGGAGATATTCAAAAAGGAAATAACTGCAAATCATTTTCTTTTTAAATGGAAAGGGTTGTGTAGCGGTTTGGGGATTTCCCCGATGCTCCCGATACAAAGGAGGTTATGGCGTATTTTTTCGAGAATTTAAGGAGTT